>JAVQJG010088438.1:0-30812 GCA_036024015.1 Craterocephalus amniculus | reverse complement strand
TTTGCACTTTAGTCCGTCCAAACAACTCAGCGGGTGGCGGCCGATTTTCCCACAGAATGTAGGCTCCTGAATGCGTGCTCGAAGCAGAGATGTTTTGTTACCTTTGCATGAGAAGCAACTGGCAGGATGTCATGTTGTGGACACGTACCGCCCAAAGTCATCCATAAATTAGCGGGTCAACCCGGGTCTGGCGTTCACACCGCATGCCGATCGGAGCCGAGCCTTTTAAAGCCGATTTTAACCCGGGTCGCTTGCTGAGTCGATGGACGCGGGTCGACGCGGGTCGCTGAACCTTTCACATCGGCACCAAAAGCCGATTGTACGCGGGTTTAAACAGGTTTTTTGACCAGTGTGAAAGGGGTATATTTGTTGCTCCGGGATTGCTTTATTTTGCAGATGTGACTGAGCACACATGAGTCATTACTTTTCTGGCATGCTAGAAATGAAATACATGTCAAAGATTTTTTTTTTATCTAAACACTTTACTCTGCAATATTTGGAGTTGCAATAAAAACGATCTGGATTTATGCTTCAAGTGTTTTTACATTGCATACCTCACCAGCCTTTACTAGCTTACATATACCAATCTAGCACATGCATGCTGCAGGCATAATTTGTTTTTTTCTACTGGTGTTTTATTGAACCATCACAGTTTGGTTTGGTGCTCTAACATTCACCTTAACCCTTTGAATATGATAATGGAAATCAGCAGGAGATCATCAGATTGGAACAAGAACAATTAAGGAGCATCTATAACAGCTGGGCAAAAAGTAAAGGATTTTACATAGCCGTAACACACACACATTATATACACAACCATCAGGCTGCAAGTATTTACCTCCAGGCTGTAGATACAGGATACTGACATTTAAAGCTAAGCAGGCCATGTCAAAGCTTCTGCCCGCATCTGTTTGACTCACTAATGCATGAGTTAGCATCAGAGCTCATTTTATTTATTTATGTCTTCCTGCTCAAGATGCCTATAAATAATGCCTATGTGTGATCATAAGTAGCCTATCTAATTGTGTGTGTGCATTTGGTGTTGTTTTGTCATATATTCTTCTATTATCTGTCAGTCAAGCTCTAAGTGGGAAAAGTTATTTTTAATTCAGGGGGAGTTTTGCTTGTCATAAATTCAGCATGCAGTCCTTTGTTGTTCAGATGCTAACTTTTGCAGCGAACTAAAGTGTGTTTCCGTATTAATGCTTCATCTGTAGGACTACACAGGTTTTTACAGACCTTTTTTTCCCCAGTAGACAGACCTCTTCAGCAGGTTCAACCGCATGTTTAATGATGAACTTTTGAGCAAAATGAATCAGAGGGTCTGTGTCACTTGCTTTGAACAAGCCCCTTAAAAAGGCCCACACCATTCAAAACAGGTAGAGGTGTTAACTCCTGCTCCACTTTGGAAACGGTGGGTACATTGGGAACTTATTCTGCCCTATATGCAAATTTAATCCAGCTGGACAAACATTTGAAGGAGTTTCAATGAAAAGCATCCAAAGGACCTGTCAGCTGGACACCGTTGATGATCCAAGGAAAACGAGTACAGGAAGGTAAGGAACGAGAGATAAGACATGAATTCACACAGATTGGCTTTTTTTTACTGATTGGAGAGAGACAAGATGCAGAATGAGCCCTCTGGAGGTTCAGAAGTCAGACTTTAAGGCTCCTTGTTTTTAGCCCAATCTGTTGATCCAAAACCTAGCAAACATGAAACAATGTTTAGAATAACCTAACCTGTAGCTGGGGAACACATTTTGTGTTAATGCTGCAGCCATACTGTGATGTGTCAGAGAGAATACCGCAAGATTAAAGAGAAAGTCAGCAGCTTGTGTAATAGTCTGGTTTTAAGTACCTGAAGGCCTCGATAAGACGTTCCACCTTCTGGGCTTCTCCCTGGACGCGAATGTGGGCCTGAAACTTTCTGAGTGCTTCGTCCAGCTCCATGCCTGAGAAGTCCATCTCATCCACCACACAACTGGAGGATGGAGAGGAAGGGACCAGATAAGAGCACAAAAAAGGAGGAAGAAATATTAAAATTTATAGCAAAACTCATATCAAATGTGATTGCAAAGGTCCCCCCCCCCCTCTCTTCGCTGGTGGGCTGGGTGAGCCTGTGGATGAGATAACAGATATGCAAGTCTCACTCATCTGCTTTCTGCTCACAGCACCGCTCTCTTTACTGCATGGATTTGCCACGCACGGACACCAGGCATAAAACTAGGTCCAGCTATCTTTTCTGCACCACAGCTGACACACACACATATTAAATCCTCCTATTACCTGACTACTCCAGCTTGATGAGTTTAATTAAAAAAGCAAAATATCCTGTCCAAAGAGTTTAGGGGGATAAAATACAACGTGGGCAATTTCAAGGTGGAATGAGGTTTGAAGTGAAAGGTGACTTTGGAAGCAGGATGGGTGTTTCTAAAGTTTGCTTTGCTTTGATGCGAGAGGTTCTGTCGCTCCACAAAGCGAAACGATAAGCAAACTATGAAAATAAAGTCTTAGGCCGGGCTTTCATGTGGCTTCCTTCAAACCTCCTCACACTGGCTCGATAAAAATAAATTAGACTTTGCCTCTGTCAAAATCAGTCTTCGTTTGGTTAAGGGGACAGCGTGTTCAAACGGGAGATGATGGAGTTGATTTCGAAGTTCTCAACAGGACGTAGTCAACACTTTGCCTTCCTCCTCTGATCTTTTCGGTTTGTTCTGCGGGCGTACAATCCCGTACACATATACTACATTAAGATGGATCACTGTGAACAAAGGGAGTTAATGAGGTGAGTACTTGTGGGTGACATATGCTGCTCCAGCAGAAATTTAAGACAGCTGAGTGTACAGCACTGCCTTGCACACAGAATAAGAACTGTATGGTAATCAGTTTTGTACTTTCACGTCTATCTCCACCACCACTATTATAAAAAGTCCATCTAGTTCTCATACAGCTTCTGATATATGCACTTTATGTAATCATTCATTTTCTATGGCTTCAGCTGGTCCCTTTGTGTTGTTTAATCCGCTGCTATTGCTTGTACTACTTTATAGTATACACCACTTTTACAGCTTCTGCTAAAGGTACCATTAGATCTTTATTATTTATAGTTACTTTCAGGTTTATTATTACCATATAGTTGAAAAAATTTTTGCCCCAGCTCATCTTAAATGAGTTCAGTCCCAGAGCAAGTGGTAACAAGTGCTGCGCGATATTGGAAAAAACTCACATTGTGATATTTTCTAACCCCGCGATATACCTTTCAATATATATAGTATTTTTTATTTAATGTAAAAATGTGAATTTTGTTTTACCACAAAAAGTTTGTTCATCGCCAAACTGATTAAGATCGATGATGATTGGTGGACCGATGTGCACGATGTATGGCAGGTACTTTTTTTAATGAGAAAAGAACACACGTTAATTTGCCACCTATATTGCGATTTGACCTGCGATGTGACTGTTGCACACAAATACATTGCAATGATGATGCTCAAATGATACATTGTGCAGCTCTAGTGGTAACATTTCTGTGTTTTACTTAAGCTATATTTAAACAGAAGTTTTAACTTGCTTTTGTAGATGCAACTGTACATTTTGCTCAGTAAAGATGTCTCCTTTTCTTTTTTATTGTGTGTGCAGCAGTGTAAGGCGAGTCATAAATACAACTACTGTATTTAATAAGCAGACCATAAATAAGATGAAGTTGAAAGGGTCAAGCTGTGCATAATTACCCATGACTTTTGGAATTTAAAGAGGCTATTTTCAGCACTTTTAAAGGTTAAGCTCATACTGTAGCCTGCATCAACCTGGACTTGTTCATCCTCTTATCAACCCTCTTGACTGTCGAGCCTCCCTGATCAACCTCTTCATGACTCGCTTTCTCCCTCCTCCATTTCTTCCTGCCATCTCTCCTGTCAGTCCTTGTTCTTGTAATGTCAGATGAGACACTCTGACCGATACACCAGCCTCCTCCACCTCCTCCTCCTATCTCATCGTTGTGCACACTCAAACAAATATCGCAGCACACAAACTCACGGAATAACCATCATGCACATGGTTTATTTGTATGTATTACCAGGCTGGACAATGGGACAAAGTTGTGCTATCAAATATGTCAACTCAATATGCGTTACAGTCGATATGAAACTATATTTCAAGGAGCAAGTAAGTTGATGATGGGCACAAACAGATCTTATTTTTCATATTAAAGACGTCGACCATGTCATCTGTAAATTTCAGACACTGCCAGAGGCTCAGAAACTTCCACCGCAATTTGAGTAAACTGACTTGAGACACTTCAGCTATTGTTGTTTATGCTTGAAGGAATGTGAAAAGAATGAGGCGCAGTCAGAAGAGTAACTACTACAAGATAAGCAATTCAAAAACATGAACACATTTACAGCTTCCCAGCACACACACACGGAGTCACATGGTCCCACATATTCAGCCTCAGTAAATCACCTTGAGTGATTTTTACATTAGACTGCAATCCGTCACCCACTCTCCTGTGACTACACTCTATTGAAAGTGCACTCACACACACTTTGCACTCTTGTATCATGTTTCCCTTCAAAATCACTTTTCACCTGCATGCTGCATTTTCTGGAGATAGAAAAAAGAGGGGAAATGCTCTTTGTTTATATATCTCCATGTAATCTGCGCTGAAGGTATATCTGCACCATGGATTGCTGTTCGAAGCATTAAGAGCATAATCCTGTCCATAACATGTTTTTGGAACCATGACACTATCCGCTTATGAAAATATGGAAATTAGATGAAGGTGAGCGGGCACAAAAGACTTAAGAGTACTATGTCGTGTCTGTCTGACCTTGGAAAAAGCATGAGTGCTGGTCTTGATTTAAAAAAAGAAAACCCTCAAAAGCCATTAAGTTTATTAATAAAGAGGTTGCTATTTTAGAAAGGGAAACATAATTAAACAAAAGCAAAATTACAAGATTAAGGAAGAATACATTTTTTTTAAAATGGAAGAAAAAGCATAGGAAAAGCCTTCTGCAATACCGAATTAAAGAGCAGCAATTATTAAGCACTTGGAATGATACATGGAATTATGTCATGTGCATCATGATTGTGTTACACTTTCATTTGATGAGTGGAAAAAGAAAGACAGTGAACATTGTACTCTCAGGTCTCTGGTTCATCTGTGGTCTTCATATGAATTTTGACTATTTCAAAATGCTTTGAACACTATAATCAACAAGATATAAATGTGTTGTTAGATTTAATGAATATTTTTAGAAACTAACTACTATTTTCATTTTCATGAACAGAAAACTCCAAAAACTAATGAAATATTTCCCTGTAAATCCAAAGTAAATGTATCCCTCTAAAGATTTCTAGACTTTACCCAAAAATTTGCAGGGGCCAAAATCATAAAACTTCATAAAAGAAGAAGAATTGGTTCAACTTCCAGCTTTAAATTAAGCCAATAAATATCTTTGTTAATACACCAAGATAGTGATAATAATTTGGATTTTTTTTGGCTCAGCTTCATTTTGTTTCATTCATAGCTTTTCCTTTATCGTCATGCAACAATAATGAATAGTTTGCATGTTTACTAATTTTATTATGCAGAGTTTACAATAAAGCCTAATTTTAATGCTTTTTTCTGTGGAAAAAAGTGAATAAACAGGTCATTCCTTTTTCACACCTGTAAACACAATTACTTGAAGGTGCCTTTATCTAGCATTCCCACAGATAAAGTGTTTAATGCTTGATGGTGTGTGGGTTAGGTGCTTGGAGGGGTAGTGAAAATCAGTCATGAGTCAGGTGATTTGACTGGCTGGCGACTGTTAAAATGTCTCATGCGCATCCATCCCAGCATGGAAGCAAATGACAAAAAAAGATTTTCCCCACCAGGGTTATGTTTACACAATGACAGTTTTTTTTCTTATTTATTCTACAAAGATAATAATTAGAGCTAAAGTGCATTTCTTTTTTGACTACCACAGCAGGAACAACCAGATAAGAGGGACTATATATTAAGAAAAAGAAAAAAACACAGAAGGCCACTAATGGAACCAGGAATTGATTTGTCCTTTTGGTAATGTAGAAGGAAGACAGCAGGAAGAAGTAGGGGACCCGCAACATCCTAAGGCTTAAATTTGTTATTTCAAAAAGTTTCTGACAGAACAAATTCCTTGTGTTACGCACGCCCAAATGCAGCTGTGAATATTAAAATGCATTTCTATCAATAGATCATTTTAAATGTTGAACATTAAGAATATTTAACTCAGTGTTTCTGGTTGATCGAATTAGATGTCTGAAAGTTCAGATCCGATTCTGGGATTGGTTGTCTAAAACCACATAAATGAGCTGTAACGATGGGAAATGAAAATACTTTTTATTTGTCAGCCTCAGGCCATGTTGTGTTTGACTGACAGCAGCTGGCAACCTGCCAGAGTGCCGTCGCATCGCTGGGACCGAAAAACAAAGTAAACATATTTGTGTTGTGGCACACATGTCATCAGAGCACAGCAAGCAGTTATCAGTGAATTTGAAGAGGAGAGACCACACCGGCATCCACCCGGACCAAAGTGACATTCATGCTGTGTAATGTGCTGCAACTGCTGAGCAGCTAATTAGGCACCGAGCCTGCAAACAAATGTTAGCTGCTGTCCTTTTCATGCATTAATGCTTGATTTGGTGGCTTGCTGAACTAGTCAAAGTGCTGATAAAGTGTGAGTTTTGGTTTGTAAGATAGATATGAAGCAGAAAGTACATTTAAAAACGTATAAATGTAAAACAAAGGGCGTAGGTAATGAAATTAGAAATGATAAAACACTTGTGTCAGCGGTTTTTGATGTTGAATCAATCTTCTTTTTTAAGTAATTCAGAGAGCAGATTTATATTCTATAACAAGCAGACTCATTAAATTTGATTTCAGCTGGCCTATAAAGATGTGAGGGGGGGGCATCTACATGGGTTAATCTGATTTCTCATAATCCAATAATGACATTAAGTCACATTTCAGTCTACATAACCACTTGAATTATGTGATAGGGAATGATCAGATTTCTGATTTGTATCACATTTGGGCTGAAAAGTTCGGTTTGGATTGCTTTTGCCTGCAACGTGAACATAGTCATAAATGGAAAGGTCCATCCAGGCACGAGTACAAACGCAATGGTCTGTGAATGTACAGGGTTGCATCAGTGCCCTTCACAAACTCCCTCACTCTTCTCTGACATCCGAAAAAGTACATTAAGATTTTAGAGCAACATATGCTCCCTTCATAATGACAGAATTTTCCAGGCAGATCTGTGCACTTCTCCGCTAGACACCTCAAAACTACATCGTCCACACATTTTCAAAGTCATGACTACAGAAGAAGAGGCGCTGGTCCTCGTTGGCTTTCTTACAATATCAACCTGTCCCCTTAATGTGAAGAATTCTGCAATGGAAATGTGACAACAACACCACACTTTTGCACATGTTTGCAGGGCAAATGAGATTACATAACAACAAAAATATTTTAACACTTGGTTACCTCAGAGCCAAATTGGGTTTGATGTTGTGTGAAGTGCTATTTTACCAGCATATTTATTTTTCTGAAAAACTTGATGAAATGTAAAACCTTTTTTCTGACATGAATATAAGGAATAAGTCTAAAGCTGTAATCAACTGGCCATACATGTAAAACCTGTGCAGATTATAACAAATAACTGTGAGGTTTTTCCATGTGCCCAAACCCCCAGCTGATTCCAGTCTTGGGGTCGATCTTTGTTAGTTGTCAGTAAGAGGGATAACCAAAGAGATTCACCTTAAAACGATTTCAGGGAATCGCATGCAATCATGCATGGCACTTACTCAAGAACATCTCTGTTGAACGGTTTTTTGCTATTTCCAAGGAATTCTCCAATCATCTGCCGGCTCAGACCCTTCCTCTGCAGCAGGAAGTGGGCTACACCGATGGGCGTGTCTGGGATGAAGCCGCGCGAGATCAGGAACTGAAGGCCCTTGTCAGGGTTTCTGCAACATGTGAAAGAGAATGATAGGACATTAAGGAGTGTTGACAGTGTACTATGTTTGAAAGATATCAGAATTGTGAGTTGTTTTTAACTTGTGAGTAGGATTTTTAAAATGTAATTTAACTACATAAATTATGACAGAATGTTGAAAAATGATCACTAAATGCAAGAACAGTGGTTTTTAAATATAATAGCCTTTACCCAGAGGAGAAGACTTTACCCGGTGACTCTTCAGAAACAATTGTGGGCTGTGACCCATTAGATTTTAGCACAAGTGATTATTTTCAAGAGAAAATCTGAGTCTTGTTCGGTCTTTTTCCAGTTGTTGTTCACATACAAACACGTCTGCAACCGACTGTTTTTTAGAGAATTTATCTTAGAGAACACACAACAAACAGCATACATCTTGTATTTTACAGTACATATTATGCAAGCAGGTCTACAATGTTAGACCTTATTCTCCAGACAGAGAATTGTTAACCTGTTACATAACTTTTGCGTTTATGGCAGACTCAAAAGTCTGGAGCCAGTCAGTGCTGTAGTTTGTTTTAATTTATTGTTTTGGCTGCTAGTCTAATGCACTTTGTCCCGAATTGTAGCAAACATGGGGAGACAGGTGGTGCAGAGTTGCTTTTTCTGTTCAACTAAACAATAAAAAAGTCAAGACATGTTGATATCAGATCCTCAACAGTTTCACACTCTATTTTTTGTTCAGGTCCTTCTCATTCCCACTGCGTTGGATCAGAGCTTGCACCTCCCAAATGGAAACACACACCAATAAACTCCACATCTCTGTAACACAATACTTACCAAACACATTGAACTTTGGGTTAAATGTACTCGAGGGGGCACCACAGAGTACTGAGCATTAAAGCAATTTAAGTAACTGTTTATGTTAGACTTGGCCAAAGGTTATGCATTCCTTTTTACTCTCATGCTGTACATGCTGATTTACTGTCAAAATTACAGCACAACACCTCTTATAGGGACCATAAATCTTCTCAATGTTGATATAGTTCCTCCCCCGTGCATGTGCAAATAAGCTGACCAAAAATCTTGTGTGAACCTTTTCATTTTCCACTAAATTTCAGACTACAAAGTAGTTTTAAGGAACTCATTTTACAAGCTGGACTTTTTATGGCAACACATAAACATTTTTAATTTAGAGGCGCATTAAATTTGCAGTCACAGTTTTTTTGCTATTTCACAACCACCTCAACTAAAAAACATTATAGATCTAATCTGATTTCTTTAAACGCATGTAAAGGGGAAGAAAATATTCTGACACTAGCTTACCTGCAACAATATAGGCTATGTGTTTGACATATGAGCCGATGTGAACATCTGTTTTGGTGAGCAATGAAGTATTTCCATGCTCGTGCATTTGGAAAATTGCCTTGACAACTCATTGGGTTCCACGTATCATTTTTTCCGGCATATATTTTCCTGCCTATTTTCTTTCAGGAAGAGAAATTTTCGGCATCTGCATGGCAGATTTTACACATGTGGACAGAGGAGTGATATCTCAATTATTAATAACCCTATATGAAATGCAGATATCACCTCACACCGCGTTATCATCGCAGCCCTTCTCCCTCCATGGTTTTACTGCAGCTTTATGTAAGAGAGAGAAAGATGGCATGTGTGTAACAACATGTGTGTGTACTTGAGCAAATGGGTTTAGTAAAGTGAGGGGAGGATAAACTGTGGGATAGAAGGTGGAGGCTGGAAGAAGACCAGACAAAGCAGATGTGCGGGAATGGAAGTGTGAGGTATGAAGAAAGGAGGCTTGACTGGTGGAGAGCATCTGCTGCAAAAGCTGCTAGCTCACCCTCTGAGCTGAAGGTGATGTCTCGCCAAATGAATTTGGCAGATATCACTCATTTGATGTTTGCCCAACAACAGATGGATCGCACATGGTGACTTTTATTTGTAATCAGGAATTAATAGAGGGATAAGGGCTGAGAAGCTGTGCAGGAGAGACAAGATGGAGAGATTCAGATGAATGATATTGACCTTATTTGAAGCTCTCGGTTGTTTTGAGTAATCATTTGTCTGTTCTATTTGTGGGAAACTTTAAGCCTAACATGTTTCAGGATGTAGGATTTTTATGAATACCATGGGGGTTGTTCTTTAGCGGACAAACAATTGGTCCATGCTGTTCAGTTTGAAGATTTCTGCAGAGAAATGGTCAAATTTGGCTTTATGATTCAGATCTAAAGAAGGAAAACTGGGTTTTGACCCTATGGCAGACAAAAGCTGAAAAACTAAAGTACAAGGTGAAAAAGAAAGAAAAACCATGAGATTCCATTCTTGACATTAGTTTTTTAACAGTTATGTATCTTATTTTAAAATTTTTTTTAATCAATATAACATAATATTTCTAAAACCTACCAAAGAACAAGAAGTTTTTTTTTTGACTCAGTGAATCCATCGGACAGAAACTAGTCTGTTTAAAAACATAGGTATTGGTTCGCTTCAAGTGAAATGATATAGTCATTTATATTTTAATGATTTAATGATCCTTTTCCTGTTTTGTTATCTGCAAAGTCATATTATTTTCTAATATTGCCTGCTCTGTGCTGTACTTTCAAAACCATTACTGTCTTTTTGGGTTACTTTCATATATGTTTCCCGGTCTGTCTCTAAATCCCATTTTTCATTTTGAAAAATAGACAAGAGTCCAACATAAAGAGACGCATGCTCATCTAAAACGGACAGATCAGCAGGGTCTGCGCCACATTGGACCTAGACGTCATGTTAAAATCACAGTTTCAAAGATTAACGACAGCCTTCCACCCTTTTTTTTCTATTAAAAAAGAAAGAAAAATCATCCTGGACTGCTATAAATAAATCCTTCTCTCACCACTCTAATATCAAATTTTATTGGCTCTCTATTTCATTGCTAAAGGACAGATGTGCAGTGGCCGCACATCTGAGCTGTGTTTTATGGCCTTCACCAGAGCCGAACTGTCAGCTCTGCATACTGCCTGTTTTTCCAGCAGCACTCAGATCTGTTCCACTGTGAACCAGTTCTTGTACCTGCAGACTCTCAAAACCAAGAATTATTACACTAATCTGGATCTCCTGCTGGCCAGAAGATATTTTTTCATGATGTGATTTAAGTAAACAAAGATAACAGTTTTATGAATTTTCACTGCTTTAAGCTGCATTATCTTGTAAAAAAAAAGGATATATCTATACATATATATATATATATATATATATATACACACATATATATACACACATACCTTTTATTTTCTCAAAAAAGGTGCAACTATGCCAGTTTTATTCTTCAAATCTCCAGAGCAAATTAGGGTAAAACAGTGTTGTGATCTCTGAGAAATTAAAAATGCTTCCTCTGCTCACCATCTGGATTTCAGAGTTTGTAATTATGTACTGGCTTGTTTAGCACTAAGGGCAGAATGTTAATACAGGAGAGGATTGTGTATCCCTAAACAAACACCCGCTACTCACTAGTAAATACACAGGCGCTGAGCTTTTTCTGTGGAGTTCTTGCCTCCTGATCGGGAAGATCCCTTTAGAGAAGTTCGGCATTCTTTGCTGTGTTAATTAGCCCCATTTGACATGTGCATTTACATATATTCTTCACATACTTCTTCTTCACGGTTACATTCCTTCATTTACTGTGTAAAGGTCTGATCTCCATTTTCATGCATGGCAGGAAGTCAATCTAAGTTGGTGCAAGCTGCTCTGTCTTTTTTTGAACACACTAGAAGGCAAATTATGAGTGTCTAACTAAGCTGTCTTCCATTGGAAAGTAAAGCAATGCAAAAAGAGGTCTACCGAATAATCTGCAATTAATGTCACATATAGTCCCTCTCTCTCTTTGTCCGTTCCCGATAAAGGTTTGGTACTGTCGCTCCCTTTTGTGACGCTAGTGTCCTTGACACACACCATAGTCACATAATGGAGTTATTGGCATTCCGGCCACACTCAAGGTGGAAACTTTATCAAATGGTCTTTCTCCTTCCCTTTCCCAGTGCTGACTTTTTTCTGTCTCTTTCAGCTGCCTTTTTCACTTCATTTCCATCCCTCGCCTGTCTGCTTTTTCATCCTTGGTCAGGCCGGTGTATCCGCACGCGCACTGGCACACAAACCAAAAACATCTAACGTCCCTTACTTTCAATAACTTTTCCAGCCTTCTTTTCTTTTTCCGTTCTGCGAAAACCGTGCGCAGAAGTCCCGCTGCAAGATGCACGCAGTTTAGTTTGCCAAATTGTGTGCGTGTGTGAGCTTTTTGCCTGCGTGATCAAGCGTCCCTGACGTTTTAGCCTCAAGGATCCAGCCCTGTTTAAGATGCAAAGGATACAAAAGTGCAGGTATGAGAGGGAGACTATGAACTGGTGGAACTGATAAGCCTTAAGCCTTTTTTCTCTCTCTTTTTCATTTATTTTGTTGCTTCCCACTTCTCTCTCTTTTTCCTTTTAGCCAATTTATGAAAAGACGGGTTTATCTTTCAAGGTTTTAGGTGTTTGATCAGAGTAATGAGAGGAGGGTTTGAAATCTGGAAGGCTATAAAGCCATGGTCTGAGCCGCTGCTTGAGGTACGACTCAGACCGCAATCATCAAACTGGTTAATTGTGTGATTCCCATTTTATATATGCAGGTAGAGATGAAGCCTCAGATGTGCATCCCTTTTTACCCATTAGCCCAGCGGGGGACGACCCCTGTGGTTTCAAAGCATTACCAGCCAATAGACTTCTCTTCTGACTTGATTTGCAACCCAAGTAAAAATATTTCCCATCAATTTATAGTTGGGGATGCTAGTTTCCTGTCTTCTTTACTCCTTCGCAAAGCTAATTTCAGAAATTACGGCCCCCAGTGAGAATGCCATAAAGGAGGCAAATTTATGGCCATGGAGTGTGAAAATATAATAAAGCCATGAACCCTTTCTTTGAATGCAAAATGAGTTCAGCATGGCAAGAGAAGAATGAGCCATAAGTTTGTTTTTTGACATGACCAGCTCCAAATTACCACTAAGAATACCTAAAAATATACCAAAATTTGGGGTTACATGTGTTCATTTAGCCTAGAACCGGGGATGAAGCAGCCTATTCATGGTTGTTGGGTTTCATATGCTTTTAGGATTCTTTCCTTCAGTCATGCATGTGCTTTCATTTATATTGTTTAATTTAACCCTGGTATACCCCCAGGGCATTTTTGTCCACTTACACAAATTCAAAGCAAAGAATCACCCGGCTCACCGGAGCTGGTTTTTGGTGAAAAAGTGTCATCCTGTATGAAGATTCAAAACCCCAATTTTCAGAGTGACAGTCCATTATTTGACCCTGCAATGCATTTTAAACAAATCCATGACCCTTTGTGGACATTTTTGTCCATTGTCTAGAAAGTGTCCAAAAAAAGGTCACAGGAAAGTGATTTTTGGCAAGCAGGGGTAATTTGGGTTTGAATTTGAGGATTCCAAGTTTCAGCATGAACATCCATTATTTGGCCCTGTAAATGCATTTTTATCCTGCACGTGACCCTTTGATTTCTGTCCATTTTCTAGAGAGAGCCCAAATAAAGGTCACAGGGTGGTGACTTTTGGCAAGTGGGGATCAATTGGGGTTTAAATTTGAGGATTCCAAGTTCCAGCATGAACATCCATTATTTGACCCTGTAAATGCATTTTTTTTTTAATCCTGTCCATGACCTTTTGTGGACAAAAAAATGTCTGTCTGCCTTTTAGCCCTTTGTTACTGTAGATATGTGTACATATCATTCTCAAAATATTTGAGATGATTTACATGGAGTTACACAAAATAATTTTTGGCATGGATTCAAGATTTTACCCCTTCCAGACCATTTTCTCCACATCTGGCAGCTGTTTCTATCAAGGGAAAAACTTCTAAATGGGTTGGTAGATGATAGAAATGCTTTTTCCATGTCTTGGATGGTAATGACAGAAATAAAATCAAACTGAAATTGCATTATCAGAAATAATAATTAATTTGATTGAATAGTGAAATTTTTGTCCAAAAAGGGTCGTGAATATAAATAAAAATGCATTTACAGGGTCAAATAATGGATGTTCATGCTGAAACTTGGAATCCTCAAATTTACACCCAAATTCCCCTGCTTGCCAAAAATCAGCTTCCTGTGACCTTTTTTTGAGCACTTTCTAGAAAATGGACAGAAATGTCCACTTGAAAGTTCATGGTTAGGATAAAAATGCATTTACAGGGTCAAATAATGGATGCTCATGCTGAAACTTGGAATCCTCAAATTTAAACCCAAATTACTCCCGGTTGCCAAAAATCACCTCCCTGTGACCTTTTATTGGACACTTTCTAGAAAGTGGACAAAAATGTCTACTTGAAGGGGCATACATGTAAGTTTTCTGAGGGATAATTCAAGGGTTAAACATCCACCTGAGTTCACCGGTGATGTTCTTTCTCATTATCGGCCATTCACCACACCAGCTCCTTGTTCACAATCAGCACACCTGCTTCCACTTACCTGGTCACCTTCAGCACTATTTAAACTCTTTGCAAGCATGTCTGCAGTTTTTCATTGGTGTTCTATGAAAGTCACACTTCTCCTACATGTGCAAACAGAACTTCTTTTATCAGATTTAGAAAAAAGATGGGATTTTATGGGTCGTTTCTTCTTTTAAAAAAAAGAGCGGATTAATTTGAGTTTCTATGGTGGGTTGTGTTTGCAGTAAAACAAGTGAGGGGTCTCAGCTGATATAAATTTAATACCCTCTGTGATTTACTTTTAGCTTACTTTGTTCATTAAAAACTCTAAACCTGTGTATGTTTTAAGTAAAACTGTGTGCATTGATAACAAAAAAAAACCTGAACCGAGCTTTGCAGCCAGATTATTTCTGCTGCTCTTTCTCTTCACTGAGAATATGAAACGTCATTTGTTTTCTGTCAGACTAATCGGCTTTATTGCGGACTAAAACTCTTCAGTGGAGCCGTGCATTACGAGTAAAAATATGTCTTCACATGGGCTAATCTATTGAGTTTATGTGGGTCAATATCTTAAGTTCTGAGTGCATTTGGCCGCCAAGGTCAAAGATTATATTTTCTTTGAAAGGTTTTAAGAGAGCTTCCACATTTTCCCTTCCAACATTAAGTTATTTCTGTAATATTTTTCAGTTCAGTTACCACAGCACTTGTTCACAGAGGTCTGAAAGGACTATTAATTACATTCATGACTCAGCAGAACAACTAATGAGACTATTAGGCTGTGTGGACTGTGTAACTTATTTATTGTTGTACTTGCATACATTTGAACTGGTTCTTAGCCATTAAGAACTTTTCCTACATGTTCAATTTTCCAAGCTCTTTTTACAAGTCTAGATGTTCACTCTTCTTACCCAGTTTTTCATTTCATTGCGTAGCTCAGTCTCCAGATTATCTTTAATTACCCTTCTGTTTTACAGCTTATTTGATTTAGATACATGTTTAATATATGCATGTTTTCAAGCTGAATTTGCACGACATAAAAATATACAGTGTAGTCTCATAAAATGATATTAAATAGGTTAGAGTAATAATGTCATGTTTGGAGTCTTGTGACCCATTTGGACCTTAAATATCCAGTTGAAGGCAGGTTTTAATATTTTTAATAAGGAGACATTGCTGAAGCAGTTGAAAACTGGAATATAAGTGAAAAAAATTCTTGTGGTAGGCACTGGTAGCTGTGAACCATAGTAGCAAGTTAAAAATATGCAGCTGTACTCTGGCACATCTGGCTGCAGCATTTTACAGCCAGATGTGACAACACTGCAATTGTCACATCTGCAAGTTAATTGGCCAGGTCAGCTGAAGGATGAACGCTGATAAAACTTCTGACTGGGCTGTGTGTCCTTAAATCTAAAGGTACAAAACAGAGCCTGAAGCTTTTCCTTTAGGACTGACAGTCACTCATTTTCATGAAAAGTTCAAATTCCCTTGTGTAGTCATTTTCATGTGGAGATGCGCCATGTAAAAGGGGAAATTTGTGTTCCAGGACATGTATCAATAATTTATGCCCACTTCACAAACTTCCAAGAGGCTGTGTTGAGTCGTGATATGTAGGGCAGCTGGCAGGGCCCCTTGACCTGCTGTGCAAAGAACATTAAATACTGTAGAAGGCATCTCCTTCCTGAATGTGAAGGGCTTATCACTTTGCAGATTTTACTGACTGCCAGGAATTAGGTAGTAAAAATGCAAGTTAATGATGGATTGTATTGGATAAAAAATGGCACTCAATTTTATGCATTTTTCTTTTTTACACATTTTATTTATTTTCTACCTCTCCAAGGTGGGGTGCATAAAAGCTGACATTATGTTTGGAATATGACGCTTTCATTGATGGTTGCATTGATGATGGTCTGATTTGGTCTGATGTGCATGAATATTTGGTGGGATTACATTCCTTACAAGCTCACTGAAGTTGACCCTTACTCAGATATTCTTAGGTCTTCTCCCTTTTCTTTTTAAAGACAAGATGGCAGTAGGTTTAAGGTTCTTCAGTTTTGGGATTTCGGCCTGTCCATGATGCTGCTTTTTGGCGGAATCTTTCCTTTTCTTTCAGCCAATTCTGATTCCCACTCAAACCATGATCTTACACCTTTCTGTCTGGGATTTTTTGCTTTCTCCTGGTCTATTTGGCTCCATACAAATTACTTATTTCCTTTGAGAAAAGTTCTTACAATTTGATGGACTAGAATTTGTGAGGTATTTACTATATAGCCTCTAAGGTATGCTCTGGGTAAAAGCGACAGTAATGGAGCATATGGTAAAACTTCCTGCTTAGAATTCCTTGCATGCTGAGGGCTGTTCAGCACATTTCCAGCAGTCCAGTGCTTCCAACACTTTTAAATGCAAATGTGCAGTGCTGGAGAAATTAAATCAGTGCTGTTGTGAAGGGTCAAGTCACTTTGATTTAATTTACATATCACTAAACTTGGCTAGCTTGCTAAGTTTGAACGAAAATACATCATAATGAAGGGTGTTTAAATTCTTGAGATAGATTATGATCATAATGGTGGTCTAAACACACAAAATGAATGACCATCCATGAGATTTTTTCAATAAATCAATGTAACATATTCAGTCAGTACTGGGCCCATGTGCCTCTGTAACTATGGCAACATTTTTTCTACCTCTTGCCGTTGCTATAACCACCTGTCACTTCTCTAAAGCTGACCTGGCCAAGTGAAAGTTCTTATCTGATTTTGATTTTGTTAATCTTGAATCGACAGTGAAGACATCTGAATTCAGAATGACATAAACGCAGCAAACATAAACATGCTTTTGAAGAAAGAAGAGTTCTGAGGAAACTTATTCATATTGAAGCATCTTACTCATGCTACTCTGAGAACAGGGGTTACGCAAGCAAACCGTGGTGTGTTTTTTTCACATAGAAACTGGAAGCTCTAATTAGAGCATGCACTGGCACATTTAAGGAGGACTTCGTAAATCTAAGGTTATGAATATACCTGAGTGTGTGAAAATATATTAAAATAATATGACATTGAAATATATCTGCAAGCAGAGACTATTAGTCATTTTTGTTTGTTGAAGAAAAAAAAGTTATTAGTTTTTTATTAATGAGGAATTTCTCTCCAGGGCTTATTTAAATGCTTTATGGCTCAACAGCAATATGCAGTAATCCTCTTTTTCTTTATGATATTCGGCTGCACCTGTACGTTCATTACAAACATTTGTTGCTCTACATGAGTGGCGACGTCATATCCGTTTTCCTAAAAGTACATAACACCAGTAAATAATCATTTGTCTGTTCTTCATTACCTCTTGTGTTTTTTACATTTTGCCCCAAGGAAGGAAATCAGCAGTAAATCCTAATTGATTAGATGGGAATTATTGCTTAAGACACATCACAGCCACTTTGTGGATTTTTCTGCTTAATATACAATCAGTGTGACCTGAATCCATTGAACACAGTTCTCTTGAATGAGAAATGTATACACTTCTCCGGCTGCATGATGAAGAAAAGAAGTCCACATTAGAAGAAGGAGCTGTAGCTTTTGGTTTTTTGCCACATGCCCATCAAATATCTAAGTATTTGATTCTTTCAGTACCGTCAAGTCTGAATAAAGCTTTGAGGGATGTTTCTTAACCCATATCTTCAAAGCTCTCTTGTTGAAATGTGGATCCATTTTCTGCCACTGTTAGTGCTGTCAGCTGCATGCAGCACGTGCTGTGGAGGAAAGGCATCGTGACACGGCTTAAGGCAGCGACCTAAGAACCACCAGGCTAAAATGCCACTTACTATCACCACCTCTCATTATCGCCGTGTCTGGATATACAGCCTATCCCTTACAATAACAACAACCTTGTCTTATGCTACATCAGTCTGGCACTCAAATTTCTTTCTTTTTTTCTTATAAATAAATCTTTTTCCATCTCAGTAATTCAACTCCTCTCTTTTAGTGCTTATGTCTGCGAGAAGAGACTTTTCAGATCAAGCCTGGCACTTTGGCTTGACTGTTTGTTCTCTCTGTACCATGGAGATCTGTGCAGAAAAGGTGCCTTCTTTGCACTTTTCAGCCCAGCAGGTCATATCGAACTTCAAGCACACGTGGGGAAGGGATTAATTCTCAGCATGCATGCAATATTTTCTATTTTAATAAATCTATCATTTTCGTTTTACTCTATTTAATCTGTGCAGTTATTGAAAACACTCATTTGAATCTAATACAGGCACTCACACATTGAAGAGGTTGAGGCCGATGCGGTACAGGCGTTTTCGCATGACATCAGTGGAGAGCGTGGGGGATTTGCAGCTGGCGGGGTTCTCGCAGTGGTAGCGCGGCAGGCTGAGGATCATGGCCTGCAGCGCATCCTTGGATGAGGCTTCAGACGTGGAGCGCGCCTCCGTGGAAGTGCTGCTGCTGCTCATCTGCTCGGAGCTGTTGTCGGCCGTCTCCGAGCCACATCTTTTTACATCGAGAGGCTCCACCACAGGAGAGCTCCGTAAAGGCGTGGGCTCCTGCGGTGGAAGGGTGTGAAGGGGTTCTGATGGTGGTGGAGGGGGTGGTGGTGCCACCACCACTTCCTCTGGGCTTTGAGGGGAGGCCATCTTATCCAAAGGAGTCAGGGGAGGTTGTTCCTCCTCCTCTAGGGTCTCCTCAGCTGGAGGTGGGGCAGGGAATTCCAGATCCTGGTCTCCTCCGTCTGTCTCTGATTCTGGGGGTGGTGGGGGTTCTTGGGGTGGTGGTGGGGGATCTAAGGGTTCAGCTGGAGCCTCTGGAAAGGGAAGAGGGGGTTCTTGTGAGGGTCCGGGTGGGACAGCAGCTGTTGTGGAGTCTGTTGCTGGTGAAGTGGTCGTGACGGTGGTGGAGGCTCCGTCTGGTTGGACACAGCTGCCGAGAGTGACGGAGGTGGAAGATTCCATGACCGATGAGGAGACTCTGAAGTTCTGGCTGTCGATCTGCACCGTCACGTCTCGGAAAGCCATCATCAGTTTGCTCGCGCTTCTCGACAGGTCACTTGGGTCCACTGTTGCTTGCTGAATTGGTAACTCTCCCACACCTCCTCCTCCTTCCCCAGCTCGCCCTGCTGCTGCTGCGGCTGCCGCCGCCGCGCTGAAAGAGTCGGCACTGAACTGATAGGTGCCGCCTTCTTGCAGCGAGCACATGGTTTTCAAGCTCCAGTTGCTGAGCGCATCGTCTATGGACTTTGCGAGTGACTGGACCTGTTCAGTGAAGGAGTCTTCGAGGTCGGTCAGGGTGCCACCGACCGTGGCAGGCAGAGACGGCGAGCGCACCAGCGGGATGCCTGCCAGGTTGCAGCCTTCTGCCAGAGCCCGTTCAGCGGAGAAGCCCTCCGTGTTCTGCACACGGACCTTGCGCAGGGAGATGCGTCGAGGCAGACGACTCTCCAGAAGCGAATTGCGGATCTTCTCAAAGTTTTTGCTGAGCTGGTACTGGCGGAAGGCGGTCTGGATCTTGCAGGCGGCGCGGCGGGAGATGAGGTGGCCCCCGTATTTGTGCTCTAACATTTCGATCTGGGGAAGACAAAAAGATAAAGACAGGAAACGTTACATGGGTGGAAAATTTCACAGCCTATAAAGACAAAATGCTTTTACAGTTTTACGCTGATTCAGTTGCTACATTCTCTCCACCTTTTTAAAAGCTTTTGCTAAAGTCACCCTCGTTTTCCTCGGCTTTTGGCTGAGTACGAGCACTTCATCGGTTTTATATTATAGGTCTGTATGTTGTCCCTGTTTTATATTCTGTTGGTTTGTGTGAAGCACTTTGGAGGCTTTAGGTTTTCTTTGAAATGTGCTATTAAAAAATGTACTTTTCCACTGACAGTGGCTGCCTATCAATTACACCTCTGCACTTTCAAGATCAGAAAATTCCCTTATTTACTAAAAATCTCCTTCTGTGGGCATGTTTGCATGTCCATACAGATGATCACAAATCTGTTTATATTCTTGACTTATTCCTAGCAGAGAAATCTACTGTAATAGTCATGTAGAAGTTAGGGTAAGACATTGTTACAGTGTCGATACAGAAATGAATGCAGTATGAAAGACATAAACACATTTATGGTGGGGAAAATATGGACGAAGATTAGTGAAAATCCAATTTTAAGGAGGCAAAATCTTTTTCAAAGTATAGCTAAATTATACAGAAACTATCTCTGATGGATCATTAATTCCACTTTGTAAGCAGTCATTGTGATAGATACAAAATGAAATTCTTCCACAAAGCTAGAGCCTTTAGTTTAAATGTGAGAACACAGTAAAAGCTGACTCATGGCATTTGGACAAACCATTCATTTCCTCTACAAAAACAGTGCATAATCAGTGGGAATCCCATAGAGAGGTACGCCACATAACTTTAAATTGTCTGCAGCTGAACGAGCTATTAATTTTCCCTGTGAAAAATTGCTTAAATGCTGTGGGAAATGGATGGAGATGTAATATAGCCATCCTCATCTGGCAGTGTCTCGTACGCTAGATGAAACCCTTTTTGAGTTTCCCATAACAATCAGGCTCTGGATATCTTCGAAGTGTGCGGAATAAGCGTTTATCTTCCCACGTCACTCTGATATCCTTTTTGATTCCAACTAAATCAATGAATATAATTCTGTTCCTTTTCGAACTATCAAGGGTAAAAGTGTTGAGGGGATCTTTGAAAAAATAAAAACATTTAAAAGAACAACATTCTAAGTATCTGTGTGGAAATTTCTCAAATGTAATTCAATCTTCTGTAATCCCCTGGATGAGAAGTCCTTGCCTTTATCCTGTTTTCTTACGGATTTGAGTTAGACTCTTGTTTCGGCATGATGTGTGTATTAGGATTAATTCGGTCCACATAAAGTATCCCTCCCGTCAATTCAAATGCTATCAAGTGACCAAGGATGATCTTGTTGTGACTTTCAGCTGCTAATCTTCTTTCACTTTAGTCATGGACAAAGTCACCAAGCACCTCATGCAGAGGTAATGGCTAGAGGGTTTGCAATTTGTGATAAGTGGCTAGCTCAAAAAGACACAGTCTGTCGTTGTCATTGGAAGAACTAAGTCGCCCACAAAGCTCTTTAGAAAAGTGGAATGACACTGAAAATCCATCTTATCTACTCCATTTACATTCCACTGCAGAGACTTTGTGAGCAAAATGAAACGTAGTGAGAATATTAAGGTGTTTTTTGAATAGGATGCTGATTTACAGCTCTACTATATCTGCTGAGGGGGTTTCTGTTGTAGCTGTCAGCTCTTGCCGACTGGTCGAATTCAGGCTGAATATTAATCGGTTTTTAATCTGAATAGTTTGGTCCTGTGTGCGCTCTTATCACGGTAACTATGCTCTTACAGTCTCTCTAGACATGCATCATGATAATGTGATAAGCTTCATTATTCAAAGAGGTGTCCTTCACCAAAACAAGCCCTGCCAAGTCAACTGAGGTGCCCTTGAATGCAAGAATCGGCCATCACTATGGCAGGCTTTGATTAAATGTAGCATTCAGGCTTGTTTGTTTTGTTCTCCTTATAAGCTGGATGGGGAAAGATGAATAAAGTATTTGGGTCATGTTGGTTTTTTTTTGTTTGTCTTTTGTCATCAGAGTTTGGATCTGATATACTTTGCCATTCAGATGGAATTACAGCCACCAGCGAGAGCAGGGACATTCATGGAGGGAAGGAAAGTCGACTGGATTTGATGCAAAGCTTGTGAGGACTGTGCTGAAACAGATGTGCTGCTTTACCCGCTAAGATTTCTTAAGTTGAAAAAAAATCTAAAAGGCATCCAAATGATCTGTAGGTGTCCAGGCTTTAATTGACTTTGATTGCACATTCAAAATTAGTTCAATTAGTTCCATTTTCTATAACTGAATAATAATTTGATCTTACATGCTTTTCGCATGCGTTAAGTAGCACTTCAGGGTGCTGCTATATTGTTCATTTAGGGGAATACTCTGTCCGTGGAATAGCTGAAGATGTTGTTTCTAAATCATTAATAAAGTATTGCAATTTTTTTTACATTAGCGCATTTAAATGCCCTCTTTTACAATGCCCCCGAAGCATAGCATTCACAGTAAATGGTATTTACTGTATAGGTCTATATTAATCATCACATTTTGTATGAAATATTGAATCTGTTAAACATCTCTTCTTCTTTTATGACTACATTTTCTCTTTTCTCAACAATGCTGTAATGATGATTGAATTCACCCTTTTTAATGCCTTTTCTATCAGACTTGGTACATACAGTTTCTGAGACCTTTTACATCACTTTAGATTAAAAACGTTATGCTCAAAACTTTGATCAATCTAGTCTTCCGTAACATTGTGGATACCAGTGAGCCAAAAAACTACACTGCAACATTTCTGACATATATCATGCAGTTATGAATGGAAAAAACAAAGCTACATTTTGGAAATTCAAAAGTCCAACCTAGTTTGATCTTTCCCACTGAAAACATATGCCTTTTGGTTCTTCATGTTCAACTTTGGTCAACACCATCCTTTGCTCTTTAAGGTCAAGTGTGCTTACCCAAGATGACCAGCGAGATTAAAGCAAAATAGCACATTTGTACTCCAGAAAGCTTGAACTCTCTTTAAAGGCATTTTAAAATTCGATATCAGTTGCAAAGTTCACCAAATCCCACCGTACATTTTAAACTGATAGCAGCAATATTAATATATCCGGAAGATATCAGACATTAATCTCTGAAAGTGCAATACATTGTGATATTCATGGCCACAATGACGGTGGTATGAAAACTTTATTCCAGAATATTTGCACATTGAGCATGTGTAATGCATATATAGAAAGGTCAAACAGAGATGGATGGAAAGAGCACAGAAACGCAAAACAAGTGATAAAGAGAAGGAGACATATCAAGAGGAGTGGTGAGACAGATGACTGCGCTGAGAACGGCGCTGCTGAAAATCCATCCCATTAGCCCTCTGTCAGATCTACCTCTGATCACTTCACTAAGCTCCGATGGAGAGAGAGATTGTTCCAGAGAGGCAACGGTTTGAGGGAACAGCGATGGCACTGCTCTGTTCCGCCACTGTCTCCAAATTGATTTTGACAGGCAGATCAGCGCAATGCTGACCTCATGTTCCCCTCTGAATGACGGAAGAAACGAGGCAGCGCACAACTCGGTGGAAAGTGTGTGATGCAGTATGCGTGGAAACTGGAAGACTTTTGCGGATGTGATTACATGCAGTACCCATTTTACTCGAAGTCTTTAGAATGAGAGTGGACATGCGTATAAAATCAGTAAAATGTGATGAGTTTTGAAGGGTCAATAGGGATCATCACTGAGACATGCATATGAGTACAATGAAGAACCATCACAAAAGGAGCTTTAATATGAAGATATTAAACATGAATGAAGTGCATATTTTTGAGCAGGAGTGTGGGCAAGTGAAGGACTTCAGGTACTCGGGTATTGTCTGATTTATATTAAACATTAATTCTTGAGGAAGGAATACGTTTCAGTCTGAAAATGCTTGAGCTTTAAATGGAAATATATGGAAATAAAGTTTTTGTTTTTACTTTTTTACAGCTTTTAAATCTTCAATGATTGCAGAACATAGTCTGTTCAAGAGGCATCCAAATTGTCAAAATAATTGCCCAAACCACATGATTTTAAGATGACTCAGTAATGTAAACAATCTAAAGGGATCTCTCTGGGTAGCAGATGTAAATGTTTGAATGTAAACATAACATAATCATTAATACTACTTTATGAGAAAACAACAAAGAGGGTGGTTAAATGAGTCTGAATGGGGAAAATGGTATAGTAAATTTATTAACAAAGGTTGTAAAGGCTGATTGAATCAGTAAGAACCAATGTTATTTTACCGGTTTTCTTCACATTGAAAAGAAAAGGGCTGGTTTTGTACAATGAAGCCTCAGGCTGGAATTTGGTCCCACTCCAGCATTGATCCTGCATTAAAGATGGACTAAATGTGCTTTTTCTTGCTAATTTTACAACTGCTGGCACATGGATTTTTCATATCGAAGCAAAGCAACACAATGCCCTGAAGTGGACTGGCAAGTTATGCTGAGATGAAATACTACCCTCTATTAATGCTTCTGACATAAATCGATAATTATTAATACACTGAGTTATTTAGTTTCCCCTTAAAGGTGTTAAAGGAGTCTGATATATGAACTCAAGCTTGTGTCTGCTATAGTTACAGCACAGAAACATTTGCATGATTAATGAGATCATATACAGTAGCAGGATAAGTACAACCAAATTCAGACCCATTTAAAAGAAAATGAAGATGAAGATGTTGGATGTTTTTCCACAGAAGATGAAGATTGTTCCACAAATATATTTGTAGGATGAAAAAGTCATTTAAAGGTCTGTGGAGTCTGAAAGGCCGAATTTGATCCAGACGAGTCTGGAGTTTAAGAAACAATGGAACTACTGTCTATTGACAGATCTTGGTCAAACAGTTTCCGTATTCTCAGAGCGCTTACGAGAATTTCACTGTTTGAACAGCAAAACCCTGACGACAGGATCAGCAGCTTTTTACTACAATTTTACAATATTTCACTGTATTTAGCTAGAAAATTATATTCCTGAATTTTGAATAGTGACATTCATTAAAAGATTAGATTTAATCTTTTACAAATTCAGTATAAATACCTGCAAATGGAACAGAAAAAAAAAACAAGACCAGCTTTTGAAGTAGTCCCTTAAAGTTAACAAATCTCTATACTGTAGCATCTCTTTGTGTGTTAATATACAATCTGGTTTACTTTTCAAATTACAAAAAATCAGCATTATTGGTTGTATGTGTTTCTGAATCCTGAATCACCACAAGGACAAACTTCATTGTATAAGTCTTTCTCACAGGATCTGTCATCACTTGTCACCACTGATAGTTTGATCAGTTTGCCATCGCAGTGGCACTGTTGATTCACTTTCTAGAGATGTGAATTTAACATGACTCTCAGTCATGAAATACAGATCAGTGCTGCTGTAAATTCTTAGTGAATTTCCAGCAGCTCCTTTCAAAGCTGAAATTGAACAACAATGGTTCACTGCAATCGGTTCCCAGTAATTTCACAGGAGTTTTGTGTGGACTAGAGAAGTTCTGAGCCGTAAACCGCCATTGCTTTATAATATGCACCAACTTCCACAATGTAAAAGCAGCCATAAACTGATTTTCCTGGCCAGAAGGTTTTATTCAGAGGTTAAAAAAAAGGTTTTGGATCGATGAAGCCTCGGCTGTTCAAGTACAGAATAAAAGCATCTTTTTTTCAGTACACTCCTCAAAAAATATTTCAGACCAAAATGCAGAGTAATTTGAATGATAAGGACTTTTGTTAATGAAAAATTTTGCGTCTGTCCTTTATGTCCAAGGTTTTGTAAAGACCGAGCAAATTCATAAGCCAATGCATGGAAAAATACATGCACACCCCACACTGAAAGACTCCTTCTAGAAGGAACTGAGGTCTTGTGGGGGTTAAAAGATCTCTGATTCCCTGATTGCTGATGTGTAAACAAGGGGATCCCTGCAAGAGTTCTTCTTCCATCTTTGAGGTCTTGTAGTCAAAGAGTAAAAACACACACAGTTTTGGGTTTTTAAGGCTATGGGTGAAAGCTTGAATCAATTTAGATGAAATGAAAAATCCGACTGCTTGAGGGGTAAAGTGGTTGCACAGTTGAACACACCTCTAACTGGTTTTGTTCTTGGTACAATGCAAGGGTTTAGTATATTTTCCATATGCACACTTTGGAGGCTTGACAGCAGAGTTGCAGCTGAATAATTTTCATATAATAAATATACATTACTATTTTTTGAGTTCACTTCAACTTTACCACTTAAAGAGTTGCATAATTCAACAGCAGAAATACATAATTAATGTTCTGTACAACTTTCAGCCTACAGTGTAATGTCTCTATGCAAAGATTCATTAGCATTTAACAATTTGTTCAATTTGTGCCTTTTTAATGTGTTCAGTTTAGAGAGGAGACGGGACATTTCTGAAGGTTGAACGCTCAAGTTTTAGGTGAGTTAAATAACCCACATCAGGTTGTTCTCCAGCAATCAAGGTATGGCCCAGCAGTCCCAATTACTCTGACATTGATCTGGAGATCCATCAGCCCCCTGCATCCCCACCTGTACAGACAGAAGATCAATCCAGCTGATCGCTTATCTCAACCCTCGTTGACAGGAAGATAGTAGAAAACGGGCGACTCTCAGATGTGAGATTAAAAGAGTAAGAGGGAGACACAAATTGGAAGCTGAGGTTAAAAGAAGTTTGAGCCTCGATTGGGGGAATGATGAGGGAGGAAATCAAGTCAAAACTGAGTGGAAGTGGTGCTGACAGAGGGTGACGTTTAGCAAACCCCTTCTGTTTAAAGAAAACAATGTTAGTGGCAAGTCACTTGGAAGCTTGATTTTAGTAACCATCAACCCAGATTGCTTTCGTTTTTCACTCCAAACTTAGGTGCCTGAGGAATTGATCGGAAAGACACTTATTGTGTCGCCCCTGAGCAAATGTCCTGTGGTTTGTGTCCTGAGGTAGAGAGACAATAAGAACTACAATGTTTGCTCATTGCTCTGAGATATTAAGTGTTGCTTGGCTGAAGACCCCAAAGTGGCAGCAGAGGGGCCCTTTGAGCAAGGCCCTCCACCCTGCTGCCTGGCCGCCGACATGGCAGCCTGATGCATTGAAGTAAATCTACAAAAAATGGATAAAATGCAAAGCCTCATTTCCCAACTGGTAAAAATAAAGTTAAAGCTATAAAAAAAATATAAAATAAAAAAATTTGCTGCAATTAAAATGATCCCACAACATTGAAATCACACAAAGTTATATTCACCCAATCAGAGCTGATTTTTATTAAGGCTTATATAAATGAGATATTAGCAGTATAGAACTGACTTATTGGTTGATGAAGATATAAAAACCTAAATAAAGAGAATTCTGCATCACTAGATACATGCAAAAGTCCAAACGTAACGTGACGCACAACCTACAATTTGTTTTGAAGGAAATGCAAAGCTTCTTCAACACAACAATGTTGGGTTCAACAGGTTCAGATGTTCTCTCAGCTGAGCATCTACCTCACAGGTTGTTAGTTTTAAACTGGGTTTGGGTCAAAAGGCATCAGATTAAAGTCCATGTGTTACATTGAGTCCCTAAATCACACTGTGATTGAATTTGAGGATTTAATGGTCAACATGACACTCATTAGTTTTTCTTTCTGGGATAGAATCAGGACTGTATAGTAGAACGATTTTTCCAGAGGATTTCATCCAAAATACGAAAACTATCATTGGAACACTGAAATGTCTGATTAAGCCTTTATAGGAAACTTTTATTTTGTAGCTCCATGTATTTGGCCCAAGCTCTGCTTCCTTACCTGCTTGAAGATCCACTGACTGAAGAATCTTTTTTTTAATGGATGATGAGTGAAATGGATGATGTGTGTTTGATGGCTTTTGAAATGGAGATGATAGCGCCATGGAGGTGTTTTCTGAGCCCCTGATGGAAAGCGTGATAAGAAGACAAGACTTGTGAACATGGAAATGTATGTACAGACACATTCACTTTTCAGACTTATCGGCCTCGGACTAAGTCAGAGTTTCTGTAACTTTCTGGAAAAAAAATACAGATGCAGCTTTTGTAAACATAAATTTAAAATATTCTCCTCATCAAAGTAATCAAATTTGTTTAACAACCATACTAATGTGAACTGGTGAAATGATGGATTGTAATGATGAGAAACAAGTTATAAATCACAGTTTTGATAGCCAACAGAGACTAGTAAGCATCAAAATCAAAAGCAGACAAAAATGAAAAAAACCCAGACGCCAGCTTTGCCCGCAACCCAAAAAATCCTCCTCTTCAGACAGAGATGAGCACAAACATGTCAGCCACAGAACGTACAAGAAACACAAGCCAAATCACTGGATATTCAGACACCAACCCACATCCCCCAGCAAAGCCCTACCTGCTTATTTTTGAGGTC
Source organism: Craterocephalus amniculus (assembly GCA_036024015.1). Lineage (NCBI taxonomy): Eukaryota > Metazoa > Chordata > Actinopteri > Atheriniformes > Atherinidae > Craterocephalus > Craterocephalus amniculus. Next base: position 2,380 of record JAVQJG010088438.1, on the reverse strand, counting down.
AAGCGAGAGTTCATAGTCAGAGGTGGTGGAGTGTGAGCCGGCCGCATTGCGCTGCACCCTCAAAGGCGAGGCCGTGTGGTGCAGGCTGGCTCTCCTCCCCGCACCACCTCCTTTTGCTCCGTCCCCTTCCTCTCCGTCCTCTTCCTCCTGTGCTGCCCCGCCCTTGTGGCATTCGCCCTGCGTCTCCTCTCCCTCTTGTTTTGCCTTTTCCTCTACAACTTCTTCTGCTTCTTGTATCTCTTCCTCCGCCTCCGTCTGCTCCTCTCTGCTAGGTGAGGGGGCTTTAGTTGCGTCTTGTGGCGCCACTTCTGTCAGGGGCTCATCTTGGGGCTGAGGCCCAGGCTCTGGCGTGAGCCGGGGCTCCGGTTCTGACTGGGGTTTGACTTCGGGCGGAGGATGAGGCTCCGGCTGGGGCTCGGGTTCAGGCTGTGGCTGCGGTAGCTGAGTCTCTTGCTGCTGTTGCTGCTGGGGCTGCAGCTCCGTTTCCGGCTCCGGTTCTGGTTGTAGCTGTGACTGGGCCTCACTCTGCGGCTCCCCCTCACCTCCCTTCCCTTCCTCCCCCATAGACGAGTCTGGAGAAAGTTCATCGCTGCAGAAAGGAGGAGAAAACGCAGAGTGAGGTTGCTGCTGCATCCGTGGTGAGCTCTGACCTCTTCTCCAGGTTAGTGGTAAGAAGTGGACCCTTGTTTGTGTGTATGATCACTCACTCTGCTACCAACTGTGTGCTGGGCCAGTTCATCTGTCTAGCTGCTCTGTTGTGAATGTCTTTCTTGTCTGTCTAGACACACTGACAGACAATAACAACCAGGAAAAATATACAGCACAGAAGAGCCATTAAAGCCACAGAGTACAATAGTGAAAGAAAAGAAAAGAAAAAATAAATATCAAGCGGATTACCGGTTACAACAAAATCTTCAGAGGAGAAAATGTGAAAGAAGGTAGTTGACAGCCAGTAGTGACACACACCCACACACACAGAGACACGGGGTACAGTCATGCAGCTAATACAAACATCTCTATGCATCTTACAAAATGTGTGATTCTTTTTGTGTGAAACTGTGTGTACATTTGTGTCTGGCTTTATTTGATGGAACAAAAAACAGAGAAGGCAGGATATATTTTAGTCTACATGTAAGCAGTCATTTCACTTTCTTTAAAATCCTCTTTTTGATGTAAAAGGGGGGAAAACACTGCCTGATTTCACAAAAACGGTACATCTACAGTATAAATGTGAAATGATTCAATCTTCTAAAACAAGTCTGGGCTGTCTATGAAATCACCCGACCTGTTGGAGACTAGTCTGATGCTACTGACGGCATGTTTTGAGCATTTTCTAATTCCCACTTGACAGCTGACGACGAGAAGAACATGACTATGAGTCAGCCGTCATGTTAGCGGATCTGTAAGGCTGCACTTACGCTGCCAGCGCTATCATCAGGAATGTCTGTTCGCTGGCTTAAAAGCTTTTGAAACCCTCTCTAGATGCAAACTTCAAACCGGGGGTCTTCATAATTCTCAGGAAGCTAAATGCTTAAACTACGTTGGGCTTTTTTCACTTCTTTTTGCAAATGAATTCAAGACTGTACAGGTATGGCTAAAGAATAATAGAAAATGTCAGTGAGATTTTCTTACACTTTATATGGACATGTTAAAGTTAGAAAAGTTTAAGGTCCAATTTTCTTTTATGCTAAATACTCGTGTGATTTTACATCTCTGTCTGAGAATGAGCATTATTAAAACTTCTCCACTGTGGTCATGTTTGCTATAGACTGAAACTGATGCAGGAACTGTGAGGTGAACTCTGAACTCTCTGTAGTAGATGTATTTTGTTAGGATTATACCAACATAAAGGACACATGAGCAGTTTGCAGGCAAATACGCTGGACAACTTTGGATTCAGATATTTTTAATTTGCATGTTGATCTCTGATTTTGTCTTCAATATTGGCATCCTTGTCTTCAATAAAGGGTGAAACTATACTGTATGCTGCACGCTTGCTGGGTGTCCACACAATAGTAAAGCAAATTACAAGCAGATAAACTAGTTATAGGAGGCATTAGTACAGTAAATGGGAGCATGACGAAACCCTTCAGCCTTTTCTTCTGCTCAACATTAATAACCTTACTGCAATTAAACAATTTTCATATATATATATACATCTATATATATATATATATATTAAAGCATTAAAGGGCTAGTCAGTCATCTCCATTTTTACAGAAGACTCAGTTAATATTGGTTTACGGAGAAAAAAAAATTGTGTTTTTTCATCAGGAAAATTTTTTAATTATATATATATATATACATATATGACAGGGACAACTCAGGAGTTATATATATATATATATATGTGTATATATATATATATATATATATATAT
>JAVQJG010088437.1:0-29150 GCA_036024015.1 Craterocephalus amniculus | reverse complement strand
ACCAAACATGCCTATGATCTTTATCCCAATTCAAAATTTTTCTGGTGAGTCTATCTTCAGGTAGGTGCACAAGACGATTCCACAGTCGGATCATCTCAATCCTCTGCTTCACCAAGCAAAGTGCCCAGCCAATATCTCCTTCTATAGCGGCTTCAGGGGTAAACTTATGTACGCCAAGGAAGAACCTCATCGCTCTCTGCTGAACAGCATTACACTCTGAGGCCTCCTCAAGTACAGTGGTAGAAGTACAGTAACACAAACAAAGATCCCCAGAAATTTAAGGATTTTCTCTCTCTCTCAGCTAGTTGAGATAAAACTTCATTTTCATGTGTGCTCCTTGACTACTAACAAAAGTCCCTCCAGGCTTAATTTGCTCTTTCTTAAATTAAATTAATCTGTCTCTAAAGCAGCACTACATAGTTTATAACCTTAAAATGCTTGCTTCTGACTTGTTTTGGCATACTGACATTCATTATGCACATTTCTGGGGCCTTGATTGCTCTGCAGAATCCTGGGGCTAAAAACATGCACTTGACAACTTACTATTCTGGCCCAGGGCATCACTTGACAGCAGTTTTTTTTTTTGCTTTACAGCACCACATCACACAGCAGTGACTGGATATTGACACTCCATGATGGATTCAGCAAAGAGTCAACATGAGTCTGGTTTTTATTTGCTGGAGAAAGCTCAGAGAAGATCACTTGTTTTTAACATTACAATGCAAATGTGACAACACTAATAAATGTGTTCAGCCTGATTTGCCCTCGAAACACACCAGTGTTTCTTATGGTGTTCCTCATGGTTCTAAACTTGGTCCTATTTAATTCTCTTTATAGGGATTTCCACTGAGCAATATCATTAGGGAAAATTAAACATTTACTTCACTTGTTGCCGATGATGCTCAGCCGATGATGCTCAGCTGTATTTATCCATGAAACTTGAAAAAATTAATTAGTCCCTGAAGCTCCTGTCTTGTAGCCATCAGATGAAACTGAGGTATTATTTTTGGTCACAAGAACAACAGCGGTTCTCTTTACGACTACATAGTTATTCCAGGTTTCTACTTTTCTACTGTGAGAGACCTTGGAGTCATATTTAACCCAAACTTTTCTTTTAATGCATCTTTTAACAGGTTTCTGAAGCAGACTTTTTTCATCTGCAAGATATTTTAAAGATAATAAAGCTTCTTGATTCATGAATTCATCTCACTGGACTGCCTGCTATAATGCAATTTTCGCTGAATCCCCAAACACCTCTCTTAAAATCATTTAGATGATACAAAACACTGCTGCCAGAGTGCTGACAGCTGTGAGGGAGCTCACATTTCTCCTGTTTTAGCCTCTTCTCACTGCGTTCCCATTAAATTTTAAATAGAATTTAAAGTTCCTTGAACATATGTTCTAACATACAAAACTCTTAATGGCCTGGCTTCAACTTATTTGTTCTAAATCACCCCATGATGCTCTTTGCTCCATGACTGGTGGCTCCTAGTGGTTCCTAGAGTCAGTAAGTCAAAAACAGGAGGCAGAGCTGTTTTCAGGCTCCTTTCCTGTGGAACCAGCAGCCAGCTGGGGTACAAAATGTATGTTCCTTTTTTTTTTTTTAATCTACCTCATTTATAAGGCTTATATCTAATTTACCAATGTTATTATCCTTACATTAAAGTATGTTTTCTGTTTTTATCCCTATAAATTATTCATTGTCAGTTCCCAGCATGGTCGACTCCTGGTCGACCAGCAAATTATCCCCAAGCATGTTTTCTCCGGGTACATCAGCTTTTTCAGTACACCAAAACTAAACCAAGCAAGCTACATGAACTGATTATTCCAAATGTACCCCACGTGTGAGTGTGGATGGTTATCTGTCTCATTTGTCTCTGTGATGGACTGGTGACCTTTCCAGTGTCTACCTCGCATTGCCTGATGGCATCAGGGATAGACTTCAGCTCCCTCTGCGACCCTGAATTGAACTAAATGGGTGCAGAAAATGGATGGGTCAGACACACCCACTATAAGCTATACAAAAATGGTAATTCATTTAAACAAACATTTTCTGAAGCAGCTTTATAGTGTTTCAGGTCACAGGGGTGAGATTGGGGGAGGTGGCATCAAACCTATTCAAACCGTTGCAGGTTTGTGGGTGGGATATTCAAAATGTTTACATTAAAAAATGAAAAGGAACAATTGGTTATTGATTCACAATGTTTTAATAAACGTGTCTAGATGAAAGTCAACGTAAAGCTGCATATTCAGGCATGAAAATCAAATGAAAATAGCCAAAAACTCAAATAAGCCTGCTTGGAAAGGGAAAACTTGGAAAGTGAACAGCATAAAACAAAGGAAGCCGAACAGAAGGTGCGACAAGAACATGGTGACTTTGAATTGTAGTTTATGGAATAAAAGAGTAGGCGGAAGAAATTGGGGAAGATTGGTTAAAATGAGGAAAACAGAACCGGCTGCAATAACTGACCACTGACTCCAGACCACAGTCAATATAACTAAATGGATTTTAGTGGTTCCATGAAACAAGAAATTCTCCAACTTGCCAACAATATACTCACACAAACACACACACTCTCAAACAAACAAACTCAGAATTGCTTTAATTCCACTGACTGGGTTTGAATGTGAGAATAGAAAGTGACATTATACTCACAGAGTGCTATAGTTTCACACCTGCCTGCAGCTTCATTGGGTAGGAGGGGGCAGCAAGGTTCCAGGCTGCAATATTAAACCATCAATCACCCCCTAAATTAGGCATTTTACATCACACAAGCACTTACAGCTCTCTCCCTCTCTCCCACAGGTGGGGCCCAAGCCAAGGGAAAAGGGATTACATCACAAAAGCAATGATGGTGCAGCAAGACCCATGAATACCTAACACCATCATATATATATATGGTACATTGTATAGTTAGTAACAGCAAAATAATAAATCATAATGTGTAATATCAAATCAAGTAAATATTTCTTTACTTCAAAGTACACAAAATATCCACATATGCAGGAACTTTTGGTACAATGTGTCCCTGTTGGAAGGTAATTTAGGCTAATAGAAAACAGAAGCAAGTGATTTGTATTACTAGTTGCTCATAGTATCTCATATCTCATTACACAATCCATTTTTTTTCTCTCCATCCACATTAAACACGTGGAAAAAATTCATCTCATTTCAATCACCCGTTGTGGACGAGACAGCGTCATGTCCACTCTTCTGTTAATGTTTTGATTATAAAAACATATGGAGTTTCAATGAGGCGAGAAGCTATTAACAAGCATGAAGAATAAGCATAGAAAGCAACAGAAGACAAAGTGGAGGGGAAAGAGGAGGTTAGAGCAGAAGCGAAGGAGAAGGAGGAATATACAGGAGGGGGGCAAAAAGAAACAGAGGGTGAGGGTAAATGAAGCATGGAGTTGCATTTATCCCAATTAACTACTGCTGGGGTCTTGGGTGTGAAGGGAAAAAGTGTCCACCCTCATTAACAGTGTTTACTGACATGCCTGCTATTTACAAGCTGGGGAGGGAAAGTGACTGCAGAGCTTTGCTCTCTTTGCAAACACGGAAAAGATCAACACAGACGGACTCACAAAAACTAGAATATTTTTTGTCAAGCTCATCTTGTTTCCTCTTATGACCTTTCCTTGCTTTTAGGACTCCTTCTTTTTCGAACTGGCAGCTCCTACAAGTTGAAGGTAGAATGAATGTCGCACCATGAGTCAACCTCAGTCCTTCTCTTCCTGCACTGTGTTGGGTGGAAGTGGTAATGGAAGTAATTACACTAGCTCCATTTCTGTTCCACAGCACAGCAGGCTGTGGCAACATGATGTGCACTGCTGCTTGACCACAATCTCCCATGATGTGGTGGAAAGTATAAAAGCCTGCAAACCAAGACAAGCTGGTGTTTGTCTACGTTTCTGAATAGACAGAGGAGGGGAAAAAAGTATGGAAAGAGGTGATAAAAAAGCTTCTAGATATTTTTGTGCTGTGCTTTTCACTGCGTGTTCATTCTGCAAGTATTTTACCAAGATCGAATATGTTATGTGGTTTCAGTGGGATTTGACTAGATTTGTTGGAATATAGTCTTATGGCAGCGCTGAGATAAGCTGCCTGTGGGTGAACATACTGCTGCACTTCTGACCCTCAAATACAAAACGCTGTAACCTCTGCAGCTCAGGATTGTAGTTGATACACGGGGATAGACGAGCAGACAATAAGGAGCACAGAGGAAATGTGTGAGTTCTTCTGAAAACGGGGAGGGACAAAGGAATAAAAAAGCAGGGCAGCATATCTCAACAAAACCAGAAAGAGAGAGTAAGAAAATGTGCATTTGTCAGAACAAAAACCCTGAGGAGGTTAAAAAAACTGATTAACAACAAATAGAAAGTACATGTTGAGTGTATTAAATACATAAAGAGGAGGCTCTCCATCTCGTTTGTCTCAGGATTTAACTGGCGTCTTATCTCTGCAGAAATTTGAAACGCACAATTTTGCAATCTGCATTTTGCATCACAAATGAGTTGAATCAAACAGTCGTGCACATAAATTGTTGTAAAAATGGGTAATACTTTTAAACAGCCAGGCACAAAGTATTTATGCCTCCGCAGGAAACCGAGGGAATAGTCTGTGTACAAACAAGAATCAAAAGACAAAGTGGGGCTGCTCTTGCCTCTTCCTTCTCCTCTTCCTCTCCACCCTCTGTCTCTGACTGTGACCTCTCTGAGCTCCTCTGAATCTCTGTCAGCTCTAAATCACATTCTAAACCATCTGAAGAGAGACACCTAGTGGTGCAGTAGGAAACCCCCTATGAACCTGGGCAACTCTTTCCATCCCAACCAGCTTTGCCTCATTTTAACACCAATACATATTTCCCTCTTTTAGAACCCTCCAAAAGGCTAATTAATTAATTATTAATTAGCTGATAAAATTAAACAATCAGCAGTTTATGGATGTAATTTGCATATCGCGTGGAATGAGCGACAAAAGCTTTTCCTAAAGAAAGAGGAGCTTATTTCTTCTTTTTCTGGCTTCTTATTTTTCCTGTGGATGGTCCTTAAATTGTGCTGCAGCGTGTCGGGTGGGTGGTCGTATAAAGAGGGGTTTTGAGGGGGTGGTGGTGTAAAAAACAATTATGGATGAAGTCCCAGCTTTTGTGATCATTTTGGTGTGTGCGTGCGTATTCAGGAGACTCATATTACTGACCAAGGATGATTAAAACCCCCCCTTCAGGCAGGCAGGGTAATTATAAATCAATTAAAGTCAGAATGCAAAAATTGCTTTTGGAGACGCTTAATAATGCCAGTACTCAAGACTGCGTTTTTCCCCTCAGTGATACTGTGTGGGGAAAACATTCACACAAACATACAAATTAATTCTAATGTTTTTCAGGTGTATGCTGATTTCTACTAATGACAATTTCAACAATATCCAAAGTATTTCATATCACATCGACTGTAAAAAACCCTGGTAATGAATGTATTATGCTTCTCAAGCTGGTAATGGTTAATAATCCTGTTCAGATTAATCTGCCAGACTTCATACAAGGTGTCATTATTCTCTCATAGAGGATGTAGACATGTGAATTATCACTGGACGGTAACTTTACAGTACCTGTCCCGCCTTATAGTGGTGACACTAAATCAGCTGACGTGATTATCAAGACACTTCTACCCGGTCAAAAATGAGTTGAATCATGAAGCTTTTGAAAAGATGCAGACCCGGTCAATGGATTTCTCTGATAAAGCCAGACAAGGTGGTACACTAGCAAACTCCAATCCAAATGGCTACGGTCAATCTGTCACAGTGTTATCTGTGAGGAAGGCTTATATTACCTGAGGCCCAGACAGCTCTGGACATGCGTGGATGTATAGGGCTGATAGCAGGTGGATGTCATCCCTCTGGGCTGATTAATGAGGATCTCGTCCCAGTGTTTAATGTATTTAATATGGGCCGCTGACGAGGCCGTCAAACTGATGGAACCCGCTCGTGTCTCTGCTGACGAACTCACATGCATCTCTCATTTTCTGCTTTTCTTTCACAGATACAGTTAAACACACATGCAGACAAAATTGTGGGTTTTTTGCCTTGCTTTTGGTGAATTTCTCTGTTTAGTAAATGTTTTCTGATTGTTTGCCTATCACAAAGGTGTGTGTCATTTCATTTTTCTTACAGTGGCTAGTTTTCAGCTTTCATGGATAACAGTTCTTCTTAAAAAGTACAGATGCAAACATGTATTAAACTCACAGCGACCAAACTCACCCAGACTGGTACGATTGCTCAGTGCTGTGCGGTGACCCTGCTTTCATGCTGAGTGGGAGGGAAAATTGGGGCCAAACAGAGCAATTCTGGGTGTATTTTGGGATCTGCTGTAATCTAATTGAAGATGTTTAAACCTTTCAGGGTGGAAAGACTGAGGCTCTCCCGCTCTGTGTAATGAAACAGCTAATATTCCTTTGCCTTCTCTGCCCAGCAATCAGACTCATCTTATCCTCTCTCCTCTTCCATGCTTTCTCTTTTACTTTAAACCTGCATTACTTTTTTCTTTATTTCAGTACTCCTACTCCCACCTGCTAATTTTCACTTCTCTCTCTCTGTCTCTATTTCTCTCTCTCACTATCTGTTGCCTTCCCACTCCCTCCCAGCACATCTCTATTTTCTTTTCCCATCTATCACCTCCTCTGCAATGTTCTCATTTAATCATCTCCTCAAGAAATATATTCACTTGTGAACAACCAAGCCCCTATTAGATCACATAGTACTGTGTTGTTACAGCTGTTATCATGGACAATTCAATGCTGTCAGTGTGGCTGGGGGGCTGCCACGTACACAACGCTCCCCTTCAGGAAACTCGCACAAAGAAGGGCAAAGATTAATTCTGCAAGAAGGCTATCCATCCCAGCAAGACGGTGGCTCAACCCTCGGCAGCAGATATCCAAAACAGAGCCAGATGTGTTTACGTCTCTATTATAACAACATCCTGTCTGTCCTCTTGCTTTCCATGTAATTTCCATGTCTTCTACGCAGCTGAAATGTATCTTTCTACTCTCTCTCTCTCTCTCTCCCTCGTGTGAATTCAAGCCTGAAAGTAATGAAATTTACCAGGTAGTAATTTGGTCGGAAGGTTTTCATAGCCCCTGGCCTGAATAAAATGTAATTTTTTTTTTCTAAATTTACCTAGCAAGCCCTAACATTTAATATTACATGTTGGGAGAGTTATCATCTGCAGGACTGAAGTACTTGTTGAGTCACCCCAAATGTGTGGGTAGACTGAGAATGTCATTTTCCTGTCGAATTAGGCTGGGCTAAAGTCCCCTTCTATCTTCCAACAATCCATATGAGGCAAGTGCAGATCAAGTGGAGGAGCTCCGGAGGTGGGGCAGAGCGAGGGGCGGAGGAAGGCTCAGTCCCTTAAGACGGGAGTAATGAAATATCAGCTTTCTACAAGGATTGTTCTACCTTGAGGGTGGTTAGCTAGCCCAGTCTGAGTTCACAACATGGACAGAATCTAATGATGCCCAATCACGTGGTTCCTACTGTGAGCCATGATGCTTTAAATATATATGGATTTTCTTTTTTAATTATCTCCATGTCATGTAACACTTCCTTTGCACCACCTCCAAATGGAAAGACAGGCAAAGCGTGGCCGCCTCTCCGAATACAGTCTCCCATGCTCTAGCCACCCGGATCCCATCTGTGCGTTTATTCACACATGCATAAATTACATGCAAAACACACACAAACAGCCGAGATGGCAACAAATGAAACAATTTCATGAGAGCTACAAGTCTGCATGACAAGAACGGGAGGACGTGTGGAATTTAAACAAGGAAGGCTGTAGTTTTTTGTAAAAATTGTATTTGACCACAATACACAATAAAATACTGGTGGAAATTAAGCTTTCAGCTTGGTTCCCAAATGATGTATCATAACAATAATCATTGTCAGACCCCGAAATGAAGGTGTTTCTTTCAGAGAGGAGGATGAAGGCATAACTCTGGTAATTATGCAGCTGTAATGGAGTCAGTGCCTAGTGAGAGCCTAATGAGCTTACTGAAGTCTACCATTGAGAATTGATTCCTGGGAAGAGAGGAAAAAAGTGTATGTGAGGGGGGGCCTTGCTTACTTGCAACAGAGGGGCAATGAAGGTGAGCTTGTCTTCATTGTTGTGCATTTAATTGACATGGAACCACCATGTACTCAAATTCTCTGAGATTAATTCATGATAATGAAAGATAGAGAAATATCTTAGAATATCCTGATCTATTACGCTGTCACCTACAGAGAGGAAGATGCAGGAATGAAAGTAAGCAGGTGAGGCCTGGTACAGGAGCGGTGGTACGCAGCACCAGGAAGATGGGAGAGTGGCTCCCCCTTAGTTCAGGAACAGTGAGGAGCACTTTATGGGTCACAAAATAGATCTACCAGAAATACTGAATTTTGAAAACTACTGTGTTTGTTTAAAAATGTTATATAGTCAGTGGTTGAACTCAATCTTAATGGTTTCTCAAGTGTCAGGGATTTAGCTTTGCTGGAAGGAGCCTTGTCCCTGCTTCCCTCCCCCTCCCCTGGTAGAGAGCAGGGTGGTCTCGTCTGTGCCCAGCCTTGGAAAAGTGAACTTCACGCTTAATGCCTTCATGTTCACTGCAAAATGCCCCCATCAGAGGGAGAGTCAACGGTTGTGTTTCATGTTGTTTCAATTTTAAGCACACAGGACAGCTTGGAAAAGGATCTGCTCATTAGCTAACAGCCGGAGATTTCACTGCACACGAGCATCTTCTTCCGAAACACAGCGGTTGCTATGGGGATCGATGCATTTGGTTGAATGGACTGGGACATTTTCTCAAAGTGCTCCACAGCTTGCACACGAACAGGACAAACAATAAATGACACCAACGATGTTGCACACATTCTGTTTGCGGCTGAAACACTTTCAGCAAGATTTTTCAGTTTTCATCTACAGATTTTATAATTAAAAATGGATGGATACACTACAAAACAGTCTCTTTTTTTTTGGTCAAAGTAATAATATAGAGAAAAATTTTTTTTTTGTTCAAAAGAAAACTACTTTAGGCTTTAATGGGAAACGATTTGTTTTGATGAGGGGGCAGTTCCACTGACTTTCTGTTCTGACCTCGTGATTTGTTCCCAGAAACTCTCGATGTTTATCTGTGTTTCAATGAAAATAAATTGTTTAACATGGTTATGTTTTCTACTCTTGTGTCTTCCATAAGCTCACAGGTAGCCTACAGTAAAATATTGAAATGTTTGAATTTGCTATTTTAGAAACGCATGAAGTGAGAGAGAAATTAAATTCAACTGTTTTCCTGCACATCTGCTAAAAGTGGATTTAGCACTCAAGGCTGCAAATCAAAACTCTCACTTTGGTTCCTAGACAAAATAAATGATATTAAGATATACATATTAGATGGTGGTTCAGGGAGAGAAATAGTGAGATATGAAATCTGGTTGATATCTTCCATCCTTAGTCAATAGCAGCAGCAAGAATTTAAAACTACTTTCACCCTTGGGAAAGATGTCTTATAACATTTTTAACAAGCGTGTGTGTGTGTGTGTGTGTGTGTGCGCGCGTGTGTGGGTGTGTGTGTGTGTGTGTGTCAGTGCAGCTCACTCTCTATGCTCTGACAAAATAAGATATAACTGTCCGTATCAGCAGGGGGAACCTGGTTTGACATAGCAGCTGTCACAGAGCTGCTGCTGTAGAGGATGAAAAGCACTTAACCCTGAAAGCTATGAAAATTAATCTGACCTCTTTTGGAACCAAAAGAACTCGACACACGCCGTCTCTTCCCGTGTGTGAATGTGCTGTTTGTGGGGATGTGCTGTAGAGACAAACCTATATATGGATTCATGTTGGTGTGTTTGCAGTGAGATCACCACAAAAGGCAGTATCACCCAATACTCATGTTGCAGCTGTAAATACTGTAAAAACAAACACAATTCTTAACTATGTATCTTTTAAATGCATGTACAAGTTGTGAAATGTACTTCATATGTTACACAAATTCATCACTCAGTTAGTGCTCTCTGAGCTTTTTACTGTTTGCTGTTTTCTTTTCCTCATACTTGCCATGTCTCATCTCCCTAACACTACTAATGTTTATCCACTTTACGTACAATTAGAGCAAGAGAAATGAAAATATTTATTTCAATTAAGAAAACTAAGCAATGAAGGCACTGATTCCGAGTGGCAGTGACCATATGGACTCTGGTAATGAAATTCTGCCAAGTAAGCCGACAACAAATGCCAAAGACCAGTTTGTTCCTCCTGCAAGATGGGACTAAAAGAAAACTTGGTCTATTCTTATCAGGAAATAAAATTATTTTGAGAGACAATATTTTTTGCTGAAAATTCATTTTTAATAATAACTTTGTGTAAATAAAACTTTTATTTAAATGGGTCCTCTCGTTCCATATTTAGTTTGGCTAACAAATGTTTCCTGGTTTAGTCAGTGCAGTCTTACTGCTGGAGACTGTAATATGACTAGAATGCAAGTAATAAATATATTTTTCTTTATCAATACAGATGTGATTATTCTCTTTGGTGTTGTGAGCTCTTGTTCTTTTTTAAACATTACTTAGGCAATGTCCAGCATGCATCCACCCCTGAAAAAAAAACCTCAGCTGTATGCACATCTACAACTATATAGAGATGAAAAAGGTTGCTTCAGGCAAGAAAAAAACATTTAAAATCGGCTTTAACAGTTCAAGAAGCCAAGAAGCCCTGTGCCTAAGCCCAAAAAGTGAATGACACAGCACTATTATTTTTGCAGTGTTTCATTTTTTGCATCATGATATATTTCCAGTGTGTTTTGCCACTTCTGTTGGATCTCCAGTCTAATTATCTGCCTTCTTCATCTTACTTGCGGATATACAGCATGGCTTCATTGTTTGTTTCAGTTACAGACCGCTGTGGATCGAAGCTCTTGGGGGAGGGAAGTGTGAGGATTGTGGAGAAGATACGGGGTCTAAAAATGCTGCAGTTGCCAATAGAGGTCATAGTTTATTTAGCGGACCTTTAAATCAGCCCTGTATTGCCTGAGAGGAAGAAAACATTTACCATAATTCTCTTAATGCACTCGAAGAAACAGGTGAACAGGAAAAGTAAAAACACAAATAAGCTTATGCATAAGCCCCTCCAGTGCTTGAGTAAAGTGACAATGCTGCGGTGGCAGCAGCTCAAGCACAATGGAGTAGAGTGTTATTTCTGTTAAGAAGTGTGGGAACACTTGAGAATGGTGGCCATCAGAAAGCACGCGGAGCTGAGTTCGCACGTTGAAGCACGGAGCCACAGAGGCGTGTTGCTATAGAAGCAAGGGCAGGTTTTACAAAGGGACATTACACACCTACACACTAAAGAACTATTCACTTAATGTGCTCCTGAGGGACTGGTTCACGGCTGTACACTCCATTCACCCCTTCCCTCTCTGCCTTTCAATCATCATCTCTCTCTTTCCATTTTGTCCTTTTTTTATTTTCAGGGAGCAAGTGTCCGATTTCTGAGTAATAAAACTGCCTGCGGTCTTTAGCTGTTGAATATTTTATAGCTTTTAATTTTTTTGTGGGCACTAAAGGTAACTTTTACAATGTCTTCCTGTCTTTATCCTCACCTCTCTCTATCTGTATTTATCTCCAATCAACAAAAGTATAATGCAAGTAAGATTTTAAGTGTAGATAAATAAACTGCGATACATTGAATAAATAGGGAAAAAAACAACACGGCCCCCCTCGTCCTAAAATGATCCACTCGAGTAACTGAACTCTGGACTGACAGCATGAACCGTGACATACTTAATCACAGCGTTTCAAATTTACATTGAGGTTGTTTAATAACCCTCCTACAAAAAGACAGACGGTTGAGGTTTTTCTACATGGGGATGTGCCAGGGCAAAATATTCATAATGGCCAGAATGATTAAAAGCTGAGAGACAGCAATGAATATTAATCAGAAATGGCACAGGATTTCACAGTGTACCCCCATGCTGTTTCAAGAGAAAGAAAATATACCAATCAAATAAAAAGCCTTTTGAAAATGTAATTAAACAGTGGCCAAGACCTAATTAGGCTGCCTGTAGATACCAGTGGATTTCATTAAGGATTTCATTGAATCTCTCCTCTATTCTCAGTTTGATTGTGACCGTGTGAAAACGGGCAGTTTAACCTGCACACTTTTTCCTGCGAGTGAAAATGCTATTCATGAGCTTTTTCACTTCTCCATTTGTAGAAATGCTTCACTTCCTCAGGTGTAGTACAGTTAAACTCTTGGCTTCAATTCCTTTCTCCTGCTTCCATTAGGCAGCAGAGGGGGAAGAGGAAAGGAACAGCAAAGAGAGGAAAGAAGTATAAGTTCATACCCCTGTTGAGTCAAACAGGCCCAAACATTTCCAGGCATGTATCATGGCATCCTGCGGGACCACTGTGATTAAGAGCTGAACGAGACGAAGAGGTCACGGGTTGCAGTCAATCTTTTAGAGGTCTCCGGGTCACTCATTGCTCATTGATTGGCGAGCTGGAGCTGCAGCAACATTCTACAAAGTGCACTGTATAATTACACTGCAAGAAGTAGCACTTTCAACAAAACACAAAATCAAAATTTCATAAATATGCTCATACACCCACAGGCGACATGTGAGCCATGGAGATTTTCTAAGAGAGCGGAGAAAACAGCGCAGTTAAGTTTTTGAATAAATTCAGTGTATGATCTGTCACAGTGGTAGGTGCTATTATAATGCCTCTCTGTGGAGACTAGTGTGGTACCTATTTATTTATTTATTCATGATACCTTGTGAGAACTGAGAGGAAGATTACCACTGAGGGACCCAGTGCTCTTGTTGTGTGTTTCAGAAAAACAGTAATTAATTTCTCATTAGAAGATTATCAGGATAAACCAGGCATTTAGCTTAAACCAAGTCCTGATGGAAATATATCCAACACTTTAAGCACATTATTACCATAATTAATGCAGTCAGCATTAGCCCTTTGGTGTGACTTTGCTCTATTTTCTATAAGATGACATAAAGTCATGCAGTATTGAGGCTGCTGATTATAACAAGAAAAGCATGCTTTTATTTATTTTATCATTTCAGTGTGATTTATTTTCAATGGCACTAATCTTTAAGGAATTTTGCTCGCTTTGTAGTTCATGAGATTTTTAGAAAAGGAAACACATACCCATAATGAGATTTTTTCCTTGTGCAGCAGCATATCACCTGTTTGCAGTGGGATAGGTAGTGTGCTTAAAGCAAAAGAACATAGTAAGTCATGATGCTAATTAGTCTGATTAACAACCATCAGACTAGTTTTAACTTACTACAAAACTGATCAATCTATGATGATCACATTCAGCACGCTGAGAAAATCTATTTCAAATGCAAAAACTGTCTCCAGGAACTTCAGATGATACAGACGTGCTCATGTAGAATGCCAGAAACAACACTTTTCATTCATTTTATTAAAATTATGCTGGGATTACAACACACAGTTCTCCTGTGTAGCACTATGAGGTGAAAGAAATTAGACAGACATGGACAGGGATCTTTTAGAGCAAACAACCTGCGGTGGTAGAGGTCAGCCATTTTAACTGGATCCTTGGAGAGAACAGCTCAACACGCCACAGGCAAGTCATAAGACCACCAGCTGTGACAGCAGCTGTGACAGCAGCAGAGAAAGATAACAGACACCACAGGAACGTACAATAAGTGACATCTACTATTACACTGTTTGTCTCCAGTGAACTCAGGTACTTCCTTAGATATTTAAGTGGTAGTTGGCAGCAATGTCTGCGTGACACTGAGGTCCAACAATAAATTACGCTCCTAGTCATTGCAATGACAAGATATCACTTGAATTAAAAACATTTCATGGCATTTGCTGGAGCAAAGTAAACTTCGAAATTAAAATGAAAAGTACTTCATTTGTCAGATCAGTAAACAAAGATGTGACATAAAGTCTTTCAGTAACAATCCATCAAGCCAAAGTTTTTTTTTTAAATAGTGGTCTTTTTACTTGTCCTGTCCAGCCAGTAAGCAGAATAAAAGTTCTAGTGCAGGGTTTGCCGCCTCTACACACCTAAGAGCCAATTTTGCCCTCGGTCCAGCTAAATAAAACTCATTTAGAGCCGCAAATGTTCCATTTGGAAAAAGACACCTTACACATTTTTAAATAGCTACAACAGGAAATTTGTCATTTACGAAGAACCATTTTTCTAAAAAAAAAAAAAAAAAAAAACTTTCAAAAATAGGTGATGTGGATATTCGCTGAAAATTCTTTATTTTCTTTTAAAAGTCCATAGTTTCCAAACTAGTGATAAGAAAAATGATCACAGACCCCTGGTCTAGTTACTGAGTTGTACCGAAACAATTAAGTTTGCCAAATGGATATGATCGAAATGAATCTTTGCAGATGTAATGACACGTTATACAACTTTCTGACCTTAAAACTCTGAATTCAGGTTTGTTTCAGTTTCAAGTTGTTTATTTTGTCACATGCACATTCAAGATGTTAGTGAAATGCAGTTATAGTGGTACTCAGTGTTGCTGGGCAGCATCCAGAGGCTGAGAAACTGCACTACTTTTTCATCTGGGAGGCTGCATGGCGTAGCAGCCAAGTTTCATTCTATGGACCACTTCACACACTAGAACAAGAAACAAGACAAAAGTCAAGATTAGACTGTCTTTTACTGGCTGGAGAGAGCTTCCAGAACAGGTAGGATGCAAGACAGATGTGGAATTAGGGCAGTGTAGGAGAGGAGAGGAGGAGAGAGTGAAGAGAAGAAGGATACAAAGACACAACAGACAGAAGGCAAGACCTAGGTCAGTTTTACTCTAATTTTTCATATTTATTAAAAACTTCATGATCTTTGAAATGGCTCTTGTCAAGTTGTTTTAGTTATAAAAATAAAGTACAGACCATAAAATGGTAATGCATTTGCTGACCCTTTTCGATTTGTATCTTTACTTGATCTGTGAAAGATGGAAGTAAATAAATTATCCTACTTAAATTCTAAAGAAACATTACTGCAAACTTAACTCTCTATAAGAGTCATGGTCTTCATTTAGTTACTCAGTCAAAGTTGGCACGCCACTCCACTCAATAACGAAGGCACATGCCACTAAAATAACAGCATGAGTAAGCCTCCAGGCTAGATAAAGTTTATTTCATATAAATCTATTGTGACTCCATTTAACCATGAAGAGAATGACCGAGGTTTTTATTCAGACCGTGTATAACTTGTTAACCATGTTTAATATTTTTTTATTTAATTAATTTCTTAAAGTGACGGCACAACCACTTGTGTTTAATACTTAGGATTTGTTGGGCCAGGTAAAAGCATTTATCAAAACAGCATGGGGCAACATCCACTAACATTAATCTTTAGTCCTTAAGTAGATCCACTCAAGGCTGCACCTCTGAGACGTTACAGTCTAATACAACATCACAAAATCCTTTCCATTGGAGGCAATTACCACTGTGGATTTGTTAGGATTGCTTTTAACAAAATGGAAACTTCTAACAGTAATTATACTAACAGGAGGTTTTCCACTACCGAACCAGCTACCATTTAATTGTTTTAAGGCCACAGCAACCTGCCCTTCATAATGAAATGGTATGCTAACATTTAGAAGTTAGAAGCTAAAAAAACTGCTCTGAAAAGAAGTGGAGATGCTAAACTATGGTTAACATATCACATGCCAACTATTCTGAGCATCAGGCATGAGTTCATTTTGTGCATAAAGTTTAAACATTTACTATTTACATTCTATTGTGAAGAGAAAATTGCCTCATGTGATTTGAAGGTCTTTTAGTTTTAATTTTTGATCAAATTTGATAAATGTCTCAATATTTTCTGAAATGTGATCCTCTGATCCGAGTAACATACATCTCTCACCACGCAAAGTCAACTTTATCCAGGTAGGAGGACAAGGAAGAGTGGAGCAGAATGGGAGCCAGGTCACCCTGGACTTGAGGACTAAAAAATATCCCCAGCTAAAATCAGGCCAAATTAGGCAGTGGATGGTGAAATCAGGATGGCTCCAAGGGGCCCTGGTCTTCTGCTCTGGTTCATTTCTCTGCCTGGGACTCAGCTCTGAAGACCAGAACTCTAATTAATGTTATGCAGATTCTTCCACATTCCATCAAGAGAGCAGAGCAGGACATTGGAGATACATAAATAAAGAGCCCTATAATTACTGGGTTTCAGCATGTAGTCTAGAGGACAGGATAATATGAGACATCGATCATACGTGCGAACTTATCTCGAATAAGAAGAGACACAAGGAGATTTCTATCTTAACACATTTAACCTGTGTTAAACTTTTTTTTATCTTCATCTTTTACCATATATCTTCTTATTTCCCTCCAACAGCCGTATGTGACGGACACCTATAGGAAAACTATTTGAAATTTTGCTATCCTATGAATCTTAGTCAACATAAAAGATGCCTAATGGAAAGCATTCAGGGACCTGCTGTGTCACTGTGGTAGCTTATTCTTTTTCTTTTTTTCCCGCATAAAGCCATAGGAGTGTAAAAGTAGCTGCTTTTCCAGGGTTTAAGGTGCCTGTTAATCCCCTGCCTGTGTGGTTATGGAAGTAAAACACATTTCCGTGCCCATGCTCTGTAGCAGACTGCAATGGTGTGTAGGTTAAGCTTCGAGCAACAGGGAAGGGAAGATTCAGACTTTTTTTTTTTTTTTCTTGGGAGAGTTTTTTTTCAGTCCTGTGCTATTGGACGCGTGTATTTTGGGGATTAGTGGCTTAATCGACCTTGTAATAGGGAGATCAGACTGGCATGCAGGCATGGAGAGAAGTGTATGCACACATGCTGATACACACTGGATTTCTTCATGCAGTGTCATATTTAGGCAAACACACTTAAGCACAAAAATCTGTGCATCCTTACTTTATTAAAAACACACACCCATCATGATAGGCTGGCCTTTATTTCATAGGCCACCGCACCAACTGAAACCAAGTACAACATTTTGCTTTTACAGAGAAATATCTACCTCACACATACACACACACACACACTAATAACCTCATACCTCTCTCCCCAACAGCCACAAAATGTACACTTGCACCACATGGTATACCAGAGTACATTGGATGCCTTATCACTACTTCCACCCACCGCTCCCTCTGTTAATATGCTGTGGCTGTGCGGGTACATTGTACTGCAGACCCAGGGCTCTCCGGGGGGTCAGTGTATTGTCTCAGTGAACAATGAGCACTCTGGCTAATGTTTCTGTGGACTCCAGAGGTCAGCTCTGTGAGTCACTCTCTCCATCTATGAATTTTCTACAATATGTCTTCCTCTCTCTGTCAGTCTCTCTTTCTTTTCCCTAAAGGGGTTGTTTGCCTTCTTTCTGACGGGTGCGGTGGTTGGAGTTAGAGGGCTGGAGGGCCAGAGGTATGGGAGTAATCTGTGTGCTATCTCCTATCAGCGGCAGACGGGAATCCAGTGCACCACAGCTGATAAGATGAACAAACAGTTGGGATCATTTGAGCGAAGACATTGTGTAATCATCACTTTAATCTCGCTCTAATCCTAACATCTCCAACCAGCCAGGGGCTCCAAAGCACACGGGCCCATACAGCAGTCCAAAAGTCAGGCATGTACACGCCGCTCTCACTGCATAAAGCCATGCATACACAAAAAAAAAAAAAAAACATACTTGCACAAGTGATGTCATTGAGGCAACATGAACTCTCACATAGTGGAAATGAAAGCAAACATTGCAGCTAGCCAGCACACACACACATACACACCAACACACACACATGAGCACACTATTCCATTTTTTTGTTTCTAAACTAATAACAGGCTGTGCGCACATGGCCAACCCAGAGGAAAAAATCAATACTCTCTCCGACAAATCAAGATTTCTTTTATCCTTCTATTTTTTTCCACCCTTCACTCTCTTTCCTCTTTCCTTCCATCTCTTCCCTTTTCACAATCGACATCAGCAGCAGCTTCTTGTTCTCAGTGGAAGTCCTTGGAGCACCGAGGATTATAAGCACCAAGCAAAATCCTGTACGGGCAGATCTTTGGTGTTACTCACCCTTTGAGGTTGATTAAAATAATAACATATTTTCCCAGGATGCTCGTCTCGTCTCGGTGACCCGCACCTTTGCCCTGGCCCAGTCATTTCTTAGTTCGTTTGTATGTAACGAGCTGACCCTCACAACAGCGGGTCAAGCTTCTCTCCTCTATGTGTGCTTGAAAGGAGCTCCTGGACCATCTTCAACTCTCCCATCACACAAGGACAAAAAAATGCAGGAACAAATGATGAGCTGGGACTGTTGCCTGCAGGAGGAGGTAAAAAAAAAAGACTTGCTAGAGTGTACAACACACATTTTCACATGGATCCCCTGAACAAACAGGCAGAGAAGAAGGAGGGTCAGCAGGAGAAAAAGGGTGTGGAATAGATACCAAACCCTCAAATCTCTCCCGGTTGGCATCTTTTCATCTCTAATGAGACAGACAAATAAGATCTCTCTGTTTCAGTGCTCTTACAGATGGACAATAGAGGAAACACATCCAAGCAGTCTTCCATTTCCTCTGGCTGTTGGAGACGGGCAAGAAGGAAGGAGATAGTTTGTTTTCTGCTGGCTGCAGTGAGCGCACGCTGGCAAGCAAAGAGTGGGGATACACTAAGGCTGGGAAGCGAGGAAGACAGGCAGATATAATCCAGCATGTTATTTTTCTGTTTTCTCTCAAGCGTTGGCACCGTCAGAAAGTCTCAGCGATGCCAATGAAGCCTGTTCAAATTTAATTGAACAGACAGAGGTAGCCAATGAGTCCAAGACCAAGAGAGGAAAGAGTGTCAGAGAGGTGCCAGAACAGGGAAAAAGGAAAACTCATTACAACTCATTTTCTTCTCGCTAATATATAAATCCCTTATTTTGTTTTTGCTGTTTGTTTTATTTATTTGAAGTTAGAAGCCTAATGAGATCCCAGTGGTATTCCAATAGTTTAGCATGAGAAAAAGGAGAGAGACCAGAGGGATGGATGTAGGCAAGCAAATATGGTTTAGAACATTAAGAGGAGGTGTGATGTTGACAAGAGGCAGAAAAAGAATATACAATAATGCACAGCTCACTGTTAAGTGTAACACCTGTCCTCTGAAAGAATCAGCTGTTTTGTAGTGTGTTTGTTGTTTTTATGTGATCTGTGATTACTCTTTCTCGGGAAAGGACATGCACATGCTCAGCCATGCTGTTGTCAGCTTGAACAAAATGAAGCCCAATTCAGACTGCATACCTCAACCCTGGCTGAGAGAGATTGGCCACAGCGGCAAAGGCACCCGGCCAACTCTTTGTGCCGAGCAACGGAATGGAAAACAGATGCAACATAAAATGCTCTGGCATGAGGGCTGTGTATTGATGTATTTGCTGTATTCTCTCTCTCTCTCTCTCTCTCTCTCTCTCTAAACAATGCTGTATAACTTAGTTAAATATACTGTATGGCTTTGTGAGCACAAACTTTGGTTAAAGAGAGAGCGGGCGAGAGAAAGTGTGTGCGCGCGTATGTGTGAGCTTCCTTTGATGTGTATCTAAGCTTCTTTGTCTACATGCAACAGGGCCCTCCCAAAAAACTGAAAAAGTTTAGTAGAGCAGCTTTGTAGCCAGTTTAAAGTGCCTGTGATCAAACCGCGTAAGGTAAATTTTTAAAGATCTGCAGGTAGATAATTGCAAAGTCATTATCTGAGCTGCAAGGAAAAAGATAGGCACCCTCAAGAGAAATAAGATCAACATTCTTCTGAGCTCCAAGTCAGCCCTGGGGTGACTTACAGCACAGCCTGCCTGCACTTTGTTTCACTTTTTTCTACTTTTACCTCTAATTCAGAACAATTTCCTGCTCAAGTTAAAGTGCAAAACTGTTAAACTTTTCCTCCTTTGTCAGGAGAATCCGTGTCACCTCTTAATGTGTGTGTTTTTTTCCCTCATCCACTGTAAATGCCTTACTCCTGGCTCTTAGATGATGTCTTCCTCTCTCTTATCATCTGCCTCCAGTCACATACTCTTCTCCGTCCGCATAGCATACATTCGTTCCATTCAGCATCACCACGGTTCATAGCTGTCTCATAAATGTCCAGCTCTTGCTTTTCTATAGGCTACTGCTTGATTTCCCCTACCTCGTGCTGTTCACAAGTCTCTGAGTGGTAAAAGTGGCGGAGACCTTTTTTTTTGCAGTTTTTTGGCAGGATAGCAAAGGGGCAGAAGGGGTAATGAAAAGGTGTGTGTGACGAATTGAGGCTAAGGGCGAGGAGGCAAGCAGTGTGTCGATGAAGAGGGGAGAGGAGATGAGGGCACACCGGAGTGGGAAACTGTGGGGGGAAAAATGCAGAGTTGAAGGGTTTGGAAGAGCAGAATCAGCACTTATGCAAACACTCTGAGGAGTTACCACACGCTGACACACACACACTCACACATACACACCTGTACACAGCCATCCAGCAAGTTTTTGCTGTAGCACTGTTATGAATACCTTCCATATCAGGATGTCATACTGGGCAGAGTTGGCTCTTGGAACACTGACTCCCTGTTGCGCTATGAAGCTATTACATGGTCTACCGGAGCTCGACTAATAACATGGACCGGATCAGCCACTTCCCACTTCCTCCTTAGATCATCACGTATCACAGGAGTTGGGGCATTTTACCACCCACTCATGCCACAGACCTCTCTCAACCCTAATCTTACACACAAAAAACACACACATATGCTCCAAAAACACGAGTCTTTTCTTCATACAAACGCCCTGACCTTCTGTACAACACATTGTGAATCAACTGTTGCCATCGGTCAGTTGGCGAGCATCCACTATCAGTGTTTTAGTGCTTTGTTTGGCTGTTTATCTCTGTTAATCTGTTTGAATAGCTGTGGGGGGCTCTCCAAAAGCTCTTCCTGCTGAATTTACTGTCTTGGTGGCTGAGCACACATCTGTCTTTTCCTCATACAGAACTCACACAAAAATTTCATGGTCCAAATCCTTTGTGCATAAACATCTTTAAAAACACAGTCCCTAAGTCTTTGTTAAATAGTTGTGTGGGCATGCATATCTGTGTGAAACTAGGTGTCTAATGCTTGTGGCATCAGGGAGAATTGTGTTTGCCACTGAATGGGTTACTGATTTTTTTTTTCCCGGTGAGTTTTATGCTGTGAGGAAGATTGAGTCAATTCCATTGACTGATCTGAGCAATAAAGACAGATGGCAAGTGGAAATGATTGTATTCAACATTAAGATCTTATTGAGTCTCATGATGATGGAATTGCATCTCTCATGTGTGCTTACTTGTTTTACATTGTTTTAAACTGGATCCTGAAAGATGGCTTCATTGCGTTTGTGGAATGAAATGAACTGGCAACAGAAAAATAAAGGGTTATTGCTTTTTTACACTCTAACAAAGGTTTAAACCTTTCTTATAGAGTCAAATAATAATAATAATTTGCCATTTATCTGCACAGTAAAAACTCACAAATAAATCTCAATAAAAATGCTTTTTGATTTTAAGTGTTAACTGTGCCAGACAAAACATTTGGCTTTAAGTACAGCAGGCACTGAGTACAGTGTGTATGTACAGAAAGCTACCTTCAGGAGACTGTAATAGCATACCATTGGAAGTGTCACAAGCACCAACCTGTATGACTTTATTGCAAATGGTGGAGCACTTACTGTCAAGTATGTTTTCACTG
Source organism: Craterocephalus amniculus (assembly GCA_036024015.1). NCBI lineage: Eukaryota > Metazoa > Chordata > Actinopteri > Atheriniformes > Atherinidae > Craterocephalus > Craterocephalus amniculus. The sequence continues at coordinate 7,437 of JAVQJG010088437.1, read as the reverse complement.
GGATGGAGCATTTTACCCCAGACATACCCGTAAGCATAATGTCTATTGCTTTGCCTGTCTGTCTCTCTCCCCGCCTTGCATACTGAGACATTTGTGCATGCCATACCGCCGTCAAGCCCCTCGCTTGCCTCAGTTCTCATTTTTTTCCCTCCATCAATTCAGTGACACCCAGCAGTGGGCCGTGACATTACAGAAAAACTGAGCAAGTAAGGAGAGAGAGGATAGGAAGAAGGGAGGGTGGATTGAAAGAAAGGGAAGGGGGATATTCGCAGAAAAAGAGGTATAAAGATTAGGAAGGCAAGAGGGAAAAATTCAAAGTCAGGGTTAGGAGGGCAGGAGCTTGGAAAAAAAAAGATTGAGAGGAACAAGTGGAGGAGTGAGAGAGAAGTAAGTGAGGGACATGTGAGTGATTTCCTCAATGTCAGGAGGAAACATGGGGGCTGCCGCAGCCTCGGGTAAAAGAGCGGTGAAGCAAACTTGATGGCCTACACATCTGATGAGGGGAACTGGTCCCTTTGAAAGAAAGAGCTCAATAATTCAAAGTGAGGTGGGAAAACAGGGAATGTAGGAGAAGGAGGTGAAAGAATCTGAGCTTCTGGTAGAAAAAGGTATTTAAAATGTGCTGAATATAGAGAGGGTGGAGGTTGGGGATGAGAGCTGATCGCCCTCTGGTTTGAAATTATCAATCATCACCAGCGCCACTTGTGTGCATATGGAAGTCAGACATGCCAGAAAACACCTTGCAGGTGCGCCAACGCTTGTGGTCCAGAGGCAGAATTTTTGGCCCAATTACAGTGCAATGAAATCTGTTGGGCTTTGTTCCCACGTAAGCTCTTTTTACAGGACATCACTTTGGAACAATTCATTCACACTGGCAGCGACGCAGTATGGCCACAATCAAAGCTGCCACCAGCCTGCAGTGCGGACTCAAACAGAGGAGTTATACTCTTACAAAAACTATGCAGGGGACGTTCAGACCCCCACCATTTAAATCAGGTAGCCTTTTTTCCCAGAAAAACATTGGGATATTTATCTCCACCAGCACAGAGTCCAGAATAACTGAAGAAAGTCTGCAGAAAGTTTAACAACATCAAATTCAGTTTGGCTTGCAGAGGTTAAGACACCTAGAACTTGCACAGCATGTAATGAGAGTGACACACTAATAAAAGGGAATGAAGGAACATTAATTCAGAGATTTTGCTCTTAGCTACGTTAATGTTGCGCAGGATGAGAATTAAAAAGAGGTCACAGAAGCTGGGGCTGTGACAAGAAGACACTGATTAGAAATTTTCTATAACACAGTGACTTTAAATTTATTTCTGGGGGCAAAATCCTATTCTTACAACATTGAAAAGTTTGAGAAATAATGAATTGTTCCTAAGTTGGATTATTATGGCTGAGCTAATTAGAAGCAGGCTTCAATTAAGTATTTAGCAACAAGATAATCTCAGCTATTTCTCCAACCTCTAATATGACTGCAGATATTAATTTATGTGAAAAATGGTATTCATTTTCCCACATACATAAATATTCATCTCAGACTTACTGTAATGGTCACTTGCTGCTAACAGTTTTCCTGATGTAAAGCTGGTGGATGATGGGGCTGCAGTGCATCCTGCTGGTTGAGCAGAAGCACAACAGGTCTCACACCCTCCCATGCGAAAAACGACTGGACTAATTCTCTGTAAACTCAGCCCTGATTGAAGATGAGCTGGCACCAAGCCTTTTTCTGAGCAGCACTTACAGAACTCCAAAGCTCTTTTACAACTTCGATGATGGATTATTTTAGAATTTTTAAAAACGTGTGAGGTATTATCATTCAAATAAAGTGCCATTGCACATTCATTAGAATAAACACACTGAAACTCAGCTTTTGTTCCTGAGACAAGTTCATAAGATATTTTTTGACGAGGCTTGATGCCTGAATGAATAATTCTCTGTTAATTGTGCCCAGACAAATCATGCAGCGTTTGCATAGCAGTCGGGCCACACTGAAACGAATGTACAAAGCATTAGAGCATAAACAGATCTTCATGTCTCAGATGAGACATCAAAGGAATTTTAAAGTGTTTACACTTACAGCTTGAAATTGCGGTTTCATAGCTGAGATCTGGGATTCAGGCGTGCAACTTGCATCTGTTTTCACTAATTGCCAAACCTTTACTTTTCATACTGATTAGAAATCAAATTTTGTATTAGAAGAGATGATGTAGAAAAACATCTGCTCACAACTTGTCTTTTAATTTCCACTGGCTGAAATAAGAAGTCATGCACATTTTTACAGTGTTTCTACTTGACATTTTGACTTGACCATATTCCCAATTTACTGTTTTTATATCCTAAGCAAAATATTGGAGGATATTGCACTCTGGTGAATGTGAACACTTTTGCATTCATGACTCTTAAATGACCTAAGGGCACAGCTCTGTAATATTCCCTTTACACGTAAATACTTTGGCCTTGATGGTATTAAGTTATGAACACCAGTGAAGATAATGCAACGCAATCATCCTGAGGTTATTACATTATTAACTAGAACTTATCCCGTGAGCCACCCTGCAGCTCTTTGTTTTCATTCTCTTCAAGAAGTGAAACACATTTACACTTGTAGTGTAAACAGTTGTAATCAAATGATAACATCAACTTCAAATGTGTTTCATGCAATATGAAGCACATCCATCCATGATTATTAACTTAGTGATGTTGAATTGGTCTAGATGGGCTCCAAGACAAATGGACAGTCTTAGGCCTGGTGCTGACAGAAGTGAATGCTTTAATCCACATTAGCTACACGCTCCACTGTGCAACTGCTAAGCTGCTGGTGGTTCGTGGCTTTGATTACCATACTTATTTGCACACATCTCCGGTAATATGACCATAATAATGCAATAATCATATTAAGATAATTTGTGATACTTTACTTCCTACTTGATAAGAAACTTGTTACACTAAAAAATCATTTCTTCAGGGGCTTTGACCTCTTCTGAAACCCACCACTTTACAAACACAGATTAGTTACATCGCTCAGTTGGTAAAATATTCTCATTATTAACCATTAAGAAGTCCGAAATTACAATTGTTCAGCCAGTGTGGCTCACGTTGGCCTGTTAAGGCACCCAGTTCTTCAAGTTCATCTACTTAAAGACTTCTCAAATTTTAGAGGACGGGACTGAAAATTATTCATAAATTTGATGTGATAAAATAAACTATAAATAATAGATATCTCTGGATACAGAAATTGCATTTTTGTCAGCTTTATAAATATTTTATTGTTGGTTGTTGTTGCAAATAACATAATTACTAATAATACATTTCAAAGCATCACACACTAATCAAAAATAGCGTATCCCTTATCTAAAATCTACAAACTGCACTTACACTCAAAATATTAGAGGGGTCAGCGAGAAAAAACGTTGGGGATTTATATAGCTGACATACTGTTCAGGCCCAATTTGACAGCAGTGAAATTACCCTGAAAATTTTACTTTTGGTCTTGAAATTAAAAACTTTTCCTAAAGTGACCTACTGTAAAAAATAAACCAAGAAATCAAATTTATTCATAATTATCCATTTCATTTATCTGCTAGAAATTTTGGGACATTGAGGTTGTTTTGGGTTGTATTTGACCTGTATCTATTAAGTTGGATTTTAGATGTGCAACTGTGGGTCATATCAAGAAAAAATGCAATAAAGGAGTGTCTATTTAACTTTGTGGATCCAGTGCCCCCCTAATATTTAGGTCCCCTACTGGCCTCCCTCCAACACTAAAGTATTCAGACAGGTTCACATTGCAGATAATCGTGATCAGATTTTTAATTTTTTTTGTATGTACTAATTCATTTCTGTGCTGGCAGTTTACATAATCTGCAGTCTGCAGCCCAGAGGTGATCGTCATGTGCAGAAGTCACGAGATTAAACATGTAGCACAACATACATACTAGAAATATCTGCAACTTTCAGCCATAAGAAAATAAAATCAGGTTGTTTTTTCTTTGTTTGTGTGTTTGTTTGCTTTTTCTACAAACAGCATCTGATGGAAACCAGAGATGCTGGTAAATCACAGATAGTCTGATCGGTGTTTGATGCTTCACTAATAATTTTTCACTGCATGCATAGAAGTAGTTTTCAGCTATAGAACATGCGTTGCTTTCAACGACAAGAAACTGTGCTACTTCTTATAAAAAATACTTTCGTGGATCTGGTGGCTTTTATAGACCAGAGACTGAGGGTTTAAATGCATTTGCAGGTTAACTATCACATCCAGATGATCCATGCACACACGAAGAAGCAACAATCTTAGCATGTAGTATTCTAAAATGACAAGAGGAAACTCTGATAAAAGTCTTACAGAGCATTACTACCCAAACAAATTACATTTAAAACTAGAAAAAACTTTAAATAAATACAGTAATCATAAAGTGTATCTTACCTTTTCTGTTTTGTAGCTATACCTTAATATATACAGTATTATACATAGTTTCATAGTAGTATCAAATATTTTCTCTCTTTTTTAGGTTGTGTATCTATTATGCTTGTGGATAATGATAGTGATGTGTCTGGAATAAATCAAAATCAAATGAAGTCAAATCATGTAGGAGCTACACAGGTTGGCCTCCACATTAAGTATATCTTAATTTGAGATGTTTGGAGTTAATAATATTTCAGCCTACATTTTTAATCTTGTTGTTTGCATTGCTTGGTTTATGTGGATATACTAGCAGTTTCTCTTTTTTTGCATTTCAGTGTGTGCTGGGGCATCACTTGTGCAAAACGGATCGTGTTTGTGGACTTGGACTTTGAGAATGCTTCGTCTGATATCATACTGTACAGCCTTTGCTGAGCCAAAACACTCAACCGACCCAGAAGAGATTGGAGCAGTCTCTGTGTGGGGTTATGAAAATTAATATCTAATCAACTCCCCAAATATCAGAAATAATTGAATTTTAGTATTAGAATTAGTATTATATATGCACATATTACAATACTGTATTTTTATTATATTATATTTACTCGTGAGCTTGGCAGGCAGTGAAGTGGAACATCGCTGTTTCTGTTTCAGTAAAACATGTTTGATCCCCCTGCAGCAGTGGTAATTTTCATGTGAACCAGCATCATATTCAAAAAGCTGAAGTCAGCACCTTTAAGAGTTTTCCAAAAAACTTGCTTAGTTTGCTGAGTTAGTAGTTCTACCCTCAATTCCAACCCAAGAACAGGAGGTGAATTGTTGTTCCATATCAATGTTGATAAGACTAATTCTCAGCACAGAAAAATATCTTACATCAATTATGGTCTCCATAGAGGACATGACTGCCCTGAAATGCACCACAGCAAAAATACTTTTTAGGTATAAAAAAAAACAACAAAATACACATTTGCTGCCCTCTGTATTACAGATGTATCACTGCATTAACCCTCAAAAAGTTCAAGTGAACCAAAAGGGGGAAACAAGGTATTGCGGAGAAATATGCAGCAAAGTTTGAAAGCATCAACTGAAAAGCTATACTCCCTCTGCACCACTAGGTCGTGCTATTTCACCATGACAATGTTCAGTGTGCTCTTTCATAACACTTTAAATTTCCACTTGGTTAGGCCCAAACTTATTTACTGCTTATATAACTTTCTCTGAATAAAAGTAGAAAAGGCTCAAATTTGAAGCAGTTTTGATTTTAGAGGAATAAACTGGGCCAGGCTAATCATCCTGAGCTGGTACCAAAGCGTTCTGGTGCTTTGAGTGAAATGCTCAAATAGGAACATAAAAATGTAAAACGTATTATATGTCATGTTTTCAAGAAAAGAGGAAATAACTTGCAACATTTTTATTCACATCTGTCATTCAGTTCCCCTCATCACCATATTTAGAGAGTTTTCAATACTGGTCTTTTTTCTCAAGTATTACATCTTGGGCAACAAAGACGATAGGAAATGTGCAACATAATTCACCAAGCAGCAAAAATTGTTTTTTGTTTTTGTTTCCCCCACTGTGATATCCTCTCATCTAGAAAGTGTAAAGGAACTGAGATCACATGAACACATTTCCTCTTCAATGACAACTATGTATAATGTACAAATGCTGGCAGGCGGTCAGGATGTTGAACACTTCTCTTAAAAGCTATTAAACTTGTGTGCGTGTGTGTGTGTTTGGGTGTTTCTGTGTGATTGTGATTATGATCACACCATGTTCTAACTATTTAGAATATTTTAGACCAAGGGAAAGGACATACATTAAAAAAAGATCCTGTGTTGTAACAAAAAGCAAAGACTTGCAATAAAAAACAGTTACTTGGCATTTTTATCAAATTAAAGTGCACCCTCATTCTGAATATGATAAGTGGTGAAATGTTTCATCTCTACTGTATTCAACAAAAAGCAAATGCATGAGATTCTTAAATTTTTGCTGTAGGACTGTCAGAGGGCCCAAACATGTGTGGATGTGTGTGTGTGACTGTTATTTCAGGGGTGAAATTCCTCTGTAAAAACCTGATCACCCAGCTTTGCTCTACTAGAGCAACAAACAAAAAATATGTTAGTGTGTTTATGAAATTGACATAGCCAAACATAAACATGTGGCTTGCCGCTGTTGCCACCGACCTGGGGCCTATTTCAAGAAGCGGGGTTAACAAACTCGGAGTTTAACCGGTTACTTTGAGTTGACAAACTCTGAGTAGGACAACTCAGAGTTTCCGGTTTCAAGAAAGGTGATTAGCGTTGGATTTGCCGACTCAGAGTATGTCAGCTCAGAGTATGGTAACTCAGAGTATCTTCAAGCGGTCTGAACCAAGCCCTCATCAATAGAGCCCCGATTCCCTGATTCACCATGGTTACCGGAGCGGAAAGAAAGCGCTCATCACATATTTCACTGCAGGAGGAGGACATTTGGGTGGAGGCAGAGTGACAATGAGCACATTTTCTGCAGAAAAAAAACCAAACAAACAAAAAAAAACTTCTGCGAAAAAAGAAAGTGAAGCAGCATGGGGGAATAAAATCACTTCTTCAGTGATGCGCGGGTTTTGTGTTAGATGACATGTTGATTGGAAGCAGTTGAAAATAAAATATTAATATGTAATCCAGTCAGGTGAGACAGAAACCACCTGGTTTTATTTCACTTTGGCCATCTTAAACTATTTAAATCCACTTGAACAATCTATAGTGAGCTACTCGCGTTCAAGCATCAGCTCGACTATGAATTGCTAATTGTTTCAAATCTCTCTCAGTTTGATGTTTGGCTGAGTGGTCAGCAAATTAGATTTTGCATCACGAGATAGTGGGATCAATCTCCGTCATTGGCTTTTTTCTTTTTCTTTTTTTTTGCCCTATCTTCTTTGCATGATGTGCACTTTCTGTCTTCTTGAATGTTTTATAAATCAGAGTGGTGAAGTTAAAATCTAATTCTGATGAATAAACAGTGAGTTTCGGTAAACACCATAGTTTCATTCTGCA
>JAVQJG010088428.1:0-13936 GCA_036024015.1 Craterocephalus amniculus | reverse complement strand
CCCCCCCCCCCCCCCCCCCCCCCCCCCCCCCCAGCAGACTGGTACAGTGCTGAGGAACACTCTGGTTACACTCTGTTACAGCATGTAGGCTAATGAATGCATGATACTACTCCTTGTGTATTAACACGTTAGAGGAGAAGCTCGCACCAATCTTGTGGGAGAAGGATGACAGCTTTGTCCCCGCTACTGAATAATTCATATTCAAGAAGCTTTTGATATTCAAGGCCAACGTTCAGTGATATTCCACCTTAGTTTGTTCCAACTCAACTCCAAAACAGTGTATTGTTCCCTCTCAAGACAAAGTCAATGCAATACCAATGAATTATTGATGTTGATTTTTTTGCTTCTATCTTTTCACCAAATATAGATGTGCAAATATAATAATACAACAATATCACTTTTAGAAATGTCTCCCAATAAAATACAACTCCCTGAAAGGGATATGTACTTTCTCATGACCCAAAATTGAAAATGCACCTAATAAAATTTAGTGTTTCCAATAATAAAAGGCTTGAATCAGTGGATTATTTATTTGAAAAGTTTGATAGATAATACAATTTGAAGTAAAAAGATGTTCCATGTGTTGGATATGTATAGTTTCTCATTTTTATAGTCAAAATAGGGTTTTTGTAAAAAGTGCAGTAGATTATAATGTAAAAATGGCTAAAAGTTGTAATAGTAAATACAAGCTACAGTAAAGATAAAGATGTTAATAGAGAAGTTTACATTTTCAAGCAGAGATTTGTAAGAACTGACCCTGCAGCAGCTGTAACAACCCAGCCTCTGTAGAGTTATTGCAAATGTGCATACAATGATAAATTCTTTTGGTCATATCTCATTTTCATGCAGCCATTCAAGCTTGCCACAGCACATAATTCATAACCAAGCAAGTGGAACATGAATCAATGTTGAGCGGGGGATGGGTGAAGCACCATCTTATCCAAGTTACTGTCCTGCTCCAGCTGCCCCATGAAAATAACTGAAATGGAAATCTACAAGCATTAGCTGCTGAATGTAGCACTTAAGGTGTTAGGTAGCTTGTGTAGAAGATATAAGAGTGAAGGTGAAGATCTGTTTCACACTTGAGACTCCACTGTTCCAGTAACAGACACCCATCAATATGTCAGAATGCATTTTAAAATCAATTCAGACAAACCTCTCAAGTGGAACGGACATTTGAGTATAAACAGTATTACTATTCGAGATCCAAGCTCTGACTGTTCCTGCAGCAGGTACAAAGAAAAGTCTGCACCTTGTTAAGACTGAGAAATATAAGAAGGTGGCTGCAAGATGAGTGAGAGGAGAGAAATGCAAAACTGGCACAGCTAAACTGCTTCAGTATGAATGGTATTGTCTCATTTCACGTCTTGTTTGGAAAAATAAGCATAAAATAGTCAATAGAACATCCAGTCTCGGTGGTCTGGTCCAGTCAAAAAGAGCTGTGCAAACAGAAAGCTAGAAAGATGTGAAAGCTCTGAAGGAAAACAAGTCATATTAATGACTGGAAATGCATTCACACAGTGAGAAAACAATTTGTAACTTCACACACAGAGCCCTCTGCAAGATTTACTGTACTCATACACGTCTCCCTGTTAATTCCTTACCTTCAGACTTACACTGCTTTTTGGTGTGATGAATAATAAAACTGAATCATGTAACAGTGAGTAATTGCTTCATAGCATTGCTTAAAAAGAGGATACTGTGAATAATGAAAAGCATCACATTCAATGCTGCTGCATAAAAAAAGAAATAAAATGTACATGTAATCTAAGCAATACCACAGCTTTTACTGACAACTTTAATAAACTGAGAAGAATCACGCAAGTCCATGTCAGCCTGGTATATTTAAAGCATTTGTTTAATGAATGTCCTTGTGAAATTCAACTTTATCACATACACATTCCCATTGTGCATCCTCATTGTTAACTGTCCCTTTAAGGGGAACTGAAACTCTTAAAGCTTTTCAGCGTTTGCTTTGCAGGTTATTAGGGAGAAGGAAAGGAACAATAACAATGCTGCTGTAAATGATGGAAGACGCACATTCTAGACAACAAGCCCCACATTTCCATAAAAACCTTGCAAGTGTAAAGCTAAACCCATTACAGAAGCCATTACCCACAGCGAAGAGAGTCGCTGCCCAGCAGCATCAGCAATATAACAGAGCTTAAATAAAAGAGTTCAGCTATATTATCTTCTTGAATGCTCTCCACCAAATTACTAAACAGAGTTCAGTAATTGTATTAACAGCCCATCATTAACATGAATTATCAGAATTATTATAGCTGAATGAAGCGGGGCATTTGTCTTTTGTTTCATAAAACAGTCATTTAGGTCTTTATGTAGATATGGCTACAGTGATTGAAGTTACATGAAAACCTAGCCATTCTTAATCCTGTATCCTTTACATAAAATGTCATGATGCAAAGACTGCTGGTTTTAGAACAAATGGAAGCAAGTTATATCTCATGGACGATTTTCCATTGACACAGGAGAAATGAATTAACATACTTACTTCCCTTTTCAGTTGTTCAATTCATGTGTAAAGTAACTACACCTCTGTTCACAGGTTTGACTAACCACAGCACCTATTTTACCACCAGCATGGACAATATACATGTATGAACATGTATATTGTCCATGCTTTATTTGCTCTACAGCATGCTCATTTCTCTTAACTGCACAGAATCTGTTCAGCAAGTCTTCCATTTCTATATTTGTTCTGCAAAAGAAATAAATGAATTAAAATGCAATATAAAAGTAACATGTTCCATAAAAAATGAGAGAACATATTTAGGATTTATCAACTTCCTAAAGTGTTGCATCATCTTTTCCCCACAGCTAAACGATAGAGGTACACACACACACACACACCAGCTGCAGTCACTGCAGAGCCCTGTTACAACCCTGAACAGGTTGGAGCCATAAAGCACAGTGCTCATTATTCTCTGTAACAAAGGCTTGAACTGAGCCGCATCTTTCTATCCATCACCTCTTTCCATCTCCAATGTCACGGTGGCCAGACCCCCTGCAGTTCAGGGTTACCAGGTCAGTTCGCAGTCACAGCAAGGCCAGACAGACGGAGAGTGACGTGCATCAAGGCTGGAGGTCTCTGCACAAACTTTTTTTCCTCCAAATTTCTCACACACTGGCCATGACCTTGTCCTCCAAAGCGGTAGCTAAAATTAGTAGAATGCATGAGGGAAACAGCCCAGAGGATTAAACAAACTGCAATGCAGTATTTAAAGATAGGAGATGTGGACTTATCTTGATAAGTAGGGCTGTCACAATCATGACATACATTTCATGGTTTATTGTCATACTATGTTGTCATTAATTATTTGGCTGTTTTTCTGTTAACCATATACTGATATTTGCTTTAGAGAAGTGAAATTATTCCAAGCATCAACTTTTTGTTGCCCTTTATGTTGTCAATGTTAATAAAGCCTTGAGATAACAGCAGAGAAAGGGATACAAATTGTGGAAATAATAATGGAAATGTTTCACATCGGTAAATGGAAACTAAGAGGTTGTGTTAAAATAATCAGCTGAAATACAGTGGTTGGCCGTAGAAACTTCTAAACTAATGCATGAACAATACATAACCTTAAATATGCCTGCTTCTGATACTTTCTGATGGCAAACTGACATTTATTTTGCAAATTCTTGGGGCAGTCATTGCCCTGCAGCATCCAATGAGAAACCACATGTCCAGTAATGTTCGTAAGTTTTCAATGTAGCGAGACCCCAAACCGACTTGATGAGTGATTTGAGTGGAACCCTTGGGAAATTCAATGGAAATTCTTTTATATTTCTCATATTAAAATTGTAGAGTAAAACTCATTTGATGGCACTATTGCATGACATGGTTGTTATTAACAGACATGTTCATGTATGTATATAAAATGAAAGAAATGCTGTTGTGGCTGATCAGAGTCAGGGAGTAGTGCAGAGGTAGTAGAAGCAGAAAATACAGCGGCAAAACCAAAATAGTCGCACTCTGGAGCCCTGATCTTTACAAGGTGATTAGATCATACGCTGAAATTAGCTTTAAATAGATCATAAATAACCAGATATCTAAATGGGCCCTCTATCTCCTTCCAGTTCATTCTATTTTTTCTTATTATGTGTGAGTTATGCATAAATGTAGAAAATTCAAATGGTTCACCAACTTTTAACCACTGCAGTTACAGTTAGGTGTTTATTGGCAAAGTTTTACAATTAGTATGTTACAGATCTACTCCTCGCTCTGGAACATGAGAGCTACGCTGTGGTATCTTTGCCGAACCAGTTGTAGTGTACCTATTTACTTAAGTGGACCTGAAATCAATACAAGCGCCTCCTGAAGCATGGCCAAGTAATCTGATGAGAGGGAAGAAATACAGACCACGGAAAAGCAAAGATCAACCAGATTAACATGTCTGTAGATAAATCTGGTTATTTGAACTACATCATAATCAGCTGTAGATTCAAAGGCTGATGGAAAGAAAAATCCCACCAAGTGAGGGAGGGAAGGGCTGTCAATTACAAAAACAGTTTGAAAAAGACGCCATTTCTATTACTATGAAAAAGCCTTATACAGGCAAACTACTGGTAAAATGTAGCTTCAAACAGTGAAGTAAAATGACCCATCCCACCGATACAAGCACAGCCTTCAGAGAAGCATGCAAACCTTTTACTACTGCAGTAGCCTCTCTGGGTGTGTAGTTTTTCTCAAAGTGTTGGAATGCCTCCATAAATTATTCAGCCACAGGGCCTGCTATCTGAAGATAAGAGCAGGTCTTTATCAGTCAGCATGTACACAGACGCTGCGCCGGCGAGTATACGAGCACCTAGAGGCATTTGGGCCACGTTCTGTGCAAGGATGCGGGTCAGTGCAGCAGTCAAGCATACAAAAGAATACAGCTTATCTGCAGGTTTCTGTTGTAAGGTCACTTTCATTTTCTCTGGGGACATTTTTGGTTTTCAGGTCATTAGGAAAAGGGCAATTTGGTTCACACTGCACAGCTATAATCCAGGCTTCTCATGATAGTTGACTGCCATCAATAATTAGTCAAAGTAAAAAGTCTCTCAATCAGCTCTGACAGCACATTTACAAAATAATGTGTATGATAAGTCATCAGCTATATCTTTCATTGTTTTATTATACATGAAATACTAGTAGAAATTAACCAAAAAAGCTAAATGTTAATGCAAGTCCCTGTAAGCTTAATATAATCTATAAATATATCACAGTTGCATTCAAAGCTAAAACAGATCAATTCAGAACTTAAGTAATCAAGCTTAAACTTTTAAATGATAAATATTTTCATTTTTAATTATAAAAAACAGACAACACTAAATGACTTTAATATATAAATAATTGATTTTTTTTTTTAAAGAGAAGGGTATCATTAACCACATCCTAACATTTTATAAAAAGAGCAAAAGTGGTGGTCTGCTACTGATTTACAGGCCTAACAAATTATTCTGTAACATTTGACATGTCTGTCCATATTAGACTGTGAAGCACACTTCACCAAAAGAAAAGGTCAAGGGGCACTTTAGACCAATTATTGGCCATATATCCAATTAAATAAAGGAGAATTACCTGCCCACTAGATCCAGGAAAATGAATCAAACTTAGGAAAGGAAGTCATGAATAACTTTAATTAGCACACCATTTCCACTGCTCAGCCACTTGGTGTCAGCCTTACACACAGCATGGATACGGCAACTGCAGGCAGCAGAGAAATCCATATGATTTTCTCAGTCGTTCATTCACTGGCAGAACTCTTGAAAAGAATTGTCAATAATCATTTAAATCAATGTAGATAATTCATTCAGCGGTTATTATATGCACACCATGATTCTTGTAATCCATTTCTGGATGCACCCTAATCATCAAATTGAACCCAGGATGGCAGCAAGTTTATATGCTTTACAGATAAGAATCTCCTGATGGAGTGACAGAAATGTTTAGTATCGTGTTGTTGTGGAGTCTATATTAAGGGCTGGCAGTATCTTGTAGGACATGGACTTTTGGAGGAACCAAAAAGTCCCCCCCCCCCCAGTGGGATGAGAAGAAAGACAGACGGACCTCCAGTTGGTCCATCAAGCCAGGCCTGCCTCCACATATGGCCGGCATGATGTCCAACACTGACACCATTTTATCATGAAGTTCTTGGAAAAACCCATCTTACTAGATGCAGTCAATTGGAGTCTTATCTAAGAAACTTTATGACAGTTTGTGATGTTAGGAAAATGAATGGTACAAATAAACTCAAGATAACGATGCAGTGTTTGTGCTCATGTGCATAATAATTAAGGGATGGGCAGCAATTTTTTTTAAAAAGGAAGAAAGGTGATCAATACCATCCACAGTTAATATTTAAAGCCAAACAGCACCTTGCCTCAAATAAGTTTTTAAAATTTTTGAAACGGTTAAACCCAATAAGAGAATCTGAGTTGCCAACTGAACATGTTGCAGTAAAAAATGAACATGACAATAAGGGGCTGACATGTTAATGGAAGAACCTATCCTCCCATTTTCTGAAAAATGCCATGCACAAGATCACAAATGACTGGTCTCTAACCTCCTCAGCATGCACTTTAACTGCAACTTATCCCTTCAAAAGCCAATCACAGTGCATCAGCTAGCCATTCTTCACACACAGATATGCAGATACAGGAAAAGGACGAGTTCAGGAAAGATATAGTTATCCCAGTTGGGAATAGCATGTTACATCGCTCTATAAGCGAGAAACGCTTTACAGCAGGGGCCTCATCCACCTACTCAGTCACTTAAAACACTGAAACAACTCTGAGGTCCTGAGTTTGTAGCAGAGCTGAACATGTATAGATCGTAGGCAAAACTTTATCATGGTGGTCATACTAAGTTATACCCATGCATCATGCACCATGCTTTTTAGACAAACAGATTCATGAAACAGATGTCAATCACTACATCACATAATGTGAGAAGCACTGTTTGAAATTATTTTCTTTGTTTTTCATAAAATTCCTGGTTTAACCCCCAAAACACCCCCACCCCCCATCCCACCCACAGTGGAGCAGTGGAGGTATATCCAGCACAGTTACTTCAGCACTGCCTAGGGGCAAAATGGCAAGATATTTATGAAAAGATATGAAGCCCATTGGTAGCGATTAGGGAGAGGGGTGTCAGGAACTTGTTACAGAACTGAAGTCATAACATTAAATTTCAAGCTACACTGCAATGCAAACTCATCTCAAAATGTCTGGCAATATGACATGAGGAAACATAAAGCACATGCAAAATGATAAAACATCCTCTCCACCTAAAAGACAAGTGGGCGTCACTAGTCACACAGGCTTCTAAGACTGTCCCAGCATAACAGAATTATAAACTAAAGGAAATGCTATCACTATGCCATCACCGACACATTTCACATCTGAAAGAAACCAGATCTAACCATCATAAAAGTAGAACAGAGACTGCTCTGATCTATACTTTCCAGTAATTTCCACAATATATGAAAACTGTAGTGTCTTGGTTTGAAGTCCTTTAACAAAACAGTCAAATTTAGCACAAAGGTGTAAAAAGGGACAAAGGTGATCACCTCAGTCTCAACCTTTCATTTTTCACGCAGAATGCAGAGTCCATCTTCAGTGTGACCTTGGCACAAACAAACAAAAGCACATTTGCAAGCTGAGACCAAGCGTTGCCACCCAGTTGGCACAGTCTGTTTGACACCTCATACAAAGACGTCAAATAGTGTGGATCTGTGGCATAAACAAGCCTGTGGGAGGAAATATAAACATGAAAGAAAATCTACTTCTTCTAGCCCTCAGCAATCATCAACAAGCGACTTCTGTTTATCCCCGTTACATTGATACAGCACTGTGACCCTCTTGGCAAGACTTTAACTTCGACGACTCAATCAGCCAGCGTCTGATCATACATCACTGTCCCACTCCACCTCTCCTTCTCTTCTTTCTACATACTCACCCCACCTTTTCCTTTTTTTATCCTCCCGTTTTCCAACTTCTCCTTCCCCCGTTCTTCTCTGGCTTGCGTCCAGAGGCAGATGGTCCATGCAAACAGATGCTCCCCACCCAGTCTATGCCAGCGAAAAACAAAGCCTGGACGCAGAGCAAACAAAATCTGCTTTAGGGGGCCCAGAAGATGAGCAGCGAAGTTCATGGTGCAATTAATCCTGGATATGACCACAGAACTTACATCTATGGATGCGGAGAGAGGAACGGAACAGCAGCTCAGAAACATCTAGCAACATGTTGGGGTTTACAGTTAATGTTCCAGCAGTCTGTATCCCAGTATTTGCTCCATATGCAAAACAAACTGTCCAATTCTATGAACAGAATGATTACAAAAAGTACACAAACATGTCCAAAATGTCATGATCTCTGTACTGCACGGCAAGTTTTAGATGTTTCCCTGCTTCATTGTTTATAACTTGACAACAAGCTGTTGGATCTATCCGATGTGAATCAGGTCGGATTCATGGCTTGCCCCCAGGACCTTGTTTGAGATCTTTGTGCAAAGCTTTTTTGGCAATTAAAAACAACCTAAAACACATAAAACTGTTAATATTTCATTGTTTTTTTGTCGTGACAAAGGAAAAGGCCAGACCTGAGAGTCCTCAGAGCTCCTGCTCCTGTCCCTAAGTGTCTTTGCAGAGAGAAATGCATCTCTAATTTTATGTTTTTAAGTCCAAGAATAGATGCTCTGATACTTTAATGATTTTGTGAGAGGCTTTCTGTGCTTAACTATCTCCAGCTACTGCAGCCACAAAACCTTCTGCAATAGCTTAATTTGGGGACTTGACAAACATCTTTAAAGTATTTTTGCAGTTCCACAGAAGTTCTGAAATTGCTTTTCTCCCTCATTCCCAGCTTATCCTTTCAGCAAATGCTGTGTGTTTGCTCTGCAAAATGTCTTTCATAGTTGATTTTTGTTGTTATTTGCTCATTTTTTGGCAAAATTCTACCAAACAGGTAAACCAGCATTGTAGGTAGTGAATCTTTGTATGCAGATTTGCACACTTAGGGTTAGAGCTAGGGCTGCAGACCCCTGTTCTATGCCATTAAATAGATTTATCGCTATAAGCTTCCTTCCTCCCTCCCTTCGGTGAAACTATACACTCCAAGCTGTTCTAATGAAAATTAAACTAACTAAAAAGACAAAAGTTTACAGGAAAAAAAAAACAATACTTTAATGTTTTGATGTGCTGTATTGTGTCAGAACTTTTCTCTGAAAGCTGAATCACACACTCTGCTGTCTGACAGATTTGGAGCAGTTTTTTCAATCTGCAACTTTGCTTCACTGTGATCTCAAAAACCCCTGACTGACAAATGCAGACAAAACAAAGTCAGTTCTCAACCCCATATGAGCTTACACTGATGTCACAGAGCAGATCGTGCAGACTATGCCGGCTTTCTTGGCTTTGCTAAATAAACACTTTGCCTTTTTGCTAGTTTGACTTTGTCTAACATGGTCTGAAAATCATTCAAGTATATTTAAAGCTAATCACACTGCGGCAGGGCCACATTGTGATGTTACCGAAATAATGCAATGTAAAGTATACCTGCTGGGACCATGACTTTGTGGTAATATGAATAAATGTTGGAAATCAAAATGCATATGGTTGCATCAAGGATCAACCCACCCTCATGAAAGATTGTCCATTTGTCCAGTTTACGAACATGTGCACAAACAGTAAAATGGTAAAAAAGGTAAGACTTAAGCATTAATAACTAGAAAATAGTGCAAGACAATACATTAAATACAATTATTCAAGTTCATAAAACTAGTAAAGTGGCAAATTCTCAAGCAAATGTAGCAGGCTAAACACAAGCCCAATTAAGTAATAAAATATAAATTACTGGAGGCCAGTGGTCACTTTTTTAAAAGGTCTTGCTGATCATTTATCCTAATTTGGCGTTAAACAATTCCCAAAACGATGTGTTCGTTACAATACATCCACACATGCGTTCCCCATAAAGTTGCATAATTTTCCATCTTCATGGAATACTTAAAAAAGTTTCAAGTTTTGCTGAGAAATAATAAACTTGGTTCTCCTGAGGAGTAACTACAACACACCAAAAAGCTTACAATGAACTTTTCTCTTTCCTTTTCTCCAACTGTTTACGTGTAAAAGACGGAGCTAGTGGCTGAAAATAGTTCAGTGGCAGCGGCAAACCTTGGGGTGCTGCCTGCGTTTCATACGGTGCTTTTTGAAACATGGGGCTTCTGTACCCTACAGAAAATGGGAAATGTCTCAGGGAGCTGTTGGAAGATGTGATGGTGATGTGAGAGAACTCCAAGGCTCTGGGGCAAATAATCACCGTAACATGGAAGCAGCTCTGGGGAAGATCATCTCATGGCTGGGTAGATCCAGCATTTTAAGGTGACTGGTACATTTCAAATATTTCCCTGGGGAAATACCACGATATGAAAGCCCTTGGAAGAAACAATACTAAGCGGGGAAAGAGAAAATGGTGAAGACCTGAGAAGTGACAGCTAAGCAAAGTAGGAACAAATCCCGCATGACTCATATCCCTGAACCAAACTTTGTAGCTCTGATCAAATTCAGTCGCCTGAATTATTGGAACCATAATCAGAAGTGGCAATTACTAAAATTCTAATATCTTTATACTGCAATATCTGACAGAACCGTATAAAACTGAATTGAAAGATCAGCCTGTCAGCTTCACTAACTTGACGATTACATTCAGATTATTCAGGCCCTCTGAGACATTTCTCAAAGTTTGGGTGTCCCTATTAGTTGGCAAGGCATGTCATTCAGCGGCACCACATTCAGCAGTTGCAGTATTGTTTCTCATTTTCACAACCCTCATGGTAATTTCTTATAGTGGGAAAATTAGCTCCTCCATAACAATAAAACATTTTGTTGGAGGAGAGTTTTGCATGACTTAAATCTTTTCTCAGGTATTGAAGGTACAACTCTTCTCTTTAACTGAGCATAATTAGAAGTCAATTAGATGTGCAAACAAACATTATCGTAAGTCAGACATGATGAAGAGTTAAAGACGTACAAATGGGGAGGCGCAGGGAAACCTATGGACTATAACTGAGACAGCAGCATTCGGTGCACTTTATGGATTTCCATGTGTGCACATATTTAGAAAAATGAATCATGTTTATGTGCTGTGCTGGCTACAGAGGCAGATGCATAGCATCTATTGATGATTCTTTTGTAGCAAATGGTTTTCTTGTGGTTCCCCTTTTTTCTTCTCCATCCCAAAGCTGTGTCCCCAACCGTCTTCAGTTACACGGCTCTCTGCGGTCCTCTCATGAAATTCCAGTGGTAAAACAATTATAGGATCTCATTACAGAAACTGCATATGCCTTTAATGTATCACAAACAACCTTATGCAATTGTAAAAAGACAAAACATGGACGTAATATATGGAATTGTAAAATAGAAAATGTCAAAGTTATGGTTAGAATCCAGCTTCAATGTCTCCCTGGTGGACTCCATGCATGGAGGTTGCATGAACACATTTTAGTGAATGGGTTTTGAGCGTTCTTTGGCTAATTATGTTACTTATTTATGTTAAGGTAGCATGTCCAGATATAATAATGATATTGTTATTATTATTATTATTAATTATAATTGCCTAGCAAATCTGTGCACGTCTAATGATAGCCTGTGCTGGTTGGAGGTGTGGTTTTAGGCCTTATATTCTCTTCTCTATAAAAGCACCTGCTGATTAACGTAATTCTTTTCACCTGTGCGTTTCCTCCTACGACAAATCCCCCAAAACATGATTTGTCTTCGATTTGCAAAGCCTGATAAAACCACTGCACTGGAGGAAAAAGTTATACTGCTGCTCAGTTTCTTTCTGGCAAACTGACCAAAGCAACCAACGAGTCCATCTTTTCATTTTAAGAGAAGGCAAAAGTACAGACATGTGTGTAGTTAGCATAGACTGTAAAATGAAACATTTTTAGTAGCACGCACGTCAAAGATGAACAGGAAAAAAAGGTCAATGCAATACTGCCTTTAGAAATATCTATGCTAAAATGTTTCCACATTAACTTTTTATTTGCCGCGTAATTTCCAAAGCGGCTTTTATAAATTAAAAGAAAATACACACTACCTTTAGCTTCATGTCCAATTAGAGAACAATTATCAAAAAAATGTAAATGTGCTCACGTGACCGCTCCACAAGGCAATATTATATTGACACTACAGACCTTGGAGGTTCAAGTTTGAACCACAGGAGAGAGCGAGCGTAGCAGAAAAATATTAAGTCTTCACATTATCGCTGAACATATCTGAACATGCCACCACTGTCCTACCAGTTGACGAAACAGCAGCATCCACTCGCGCAGAAATGGTCATCACTCTTTTTGCAGCCATTGTCGTTTCCGGAGATGCACTTTTCCTCCCTTCCCTTAAATCGCAAACTGCTCAGTAAAAAAGAGAACGGCAGCGCTGACAAGTGAACGTCTGCTACTTTTGCTGCTCAACTCCCAAGTTTGGCAGCCGCGTGAGAGACGGGCAGCGCTGAAAGGCTGCTCGTGCACCCGCCTCTCCGGCGGGAGCGAGCGTGGGTGGTTGTTGATGATGATTACGTTGCTTAGACAGTGTACTTCTTCCAGTATCTGATTTATTTTATAAGTTCTACAGATGGATCATTCTAGTAATAGTCAGCAGATTAATCAAACATTCCCAATCAGTCATTTCAAAAAGCTGCATCCCTTCCCTGCGATAAGACCCCTCCCCTTCACAAACCAAAGTTCAGAAGCATATGGCTCTCCAGTCTGGAGACGTCTGGGATTGATTGGCATGATTTTTTCGTGGGCCAGCCAGGCCCCATTGCCCAACATCAATCTGTGACCTTTTGCAGTGTGATGGAAGCAAATTCCTGCAGCAGATTCCACAAACTTCCATTGATAAATAGGACATGGATATTTCTTTGGAATAAATTGTTTCTTCCACAATTATCCATGGCACAATGTTCTGTATTCACATACTTATCTTTCTGGATAGTTCTTTAAAGATGCATACAGCACAGACTATAATTAGTTATTCAATATACACTGGCGTTGTTAGGCATGCTGTAGGCTACATACACTTTTAATGTCCCAAACCAAGCTTTGGCACCACCAGGAGTCTTTAAACAAAGATTACATTGTATATATTCTAAAACTTTATAAACTCCCTGCAAATAATTTTAGGCTTTTATATAATTCTGCACCAAGTCTGAATAATACCACTGCAGCCTGAAAAAAAGTGGTTGATGTAAAAACTCACACAGCACTTGATGGGCATCATGCTCATTCAGTGTTTAGTATTCCTTCTCTGTGATATACATAAACTGCTTTATAATCATGTTGTCCATTCAGTTGGCGGGCAGAGGGCGGGGTGTGTACAGCTAGTAAGAAATGAAGCAGAGTTTCCACACATGCCGTAGCTGCTCACTGAAATAAGCCCAACACAGAAGACAATAAAGCCCCCCGACGAATGGATAAGCAAATGAGCTCAGCTGTCAGCTATTCTGAAGATTCAAACATTTTTTAAGAACAAAACACATATGCTTCATGGCAGCAAAAATAAATTATGTAACTGCAAATGATTGCTTAGCTCACTTTAAGAACAACACAAAAGGACATTTTCTGTCATGCTGTACAACATTTTCTCTTCCCTTAAAAAAGATAAACACCTTTGGACAGATCACGAACCAGGTTTGTTTCGCATGGGATGATGGGAAAATGCTGACACTTCTCAAAAACAGAAACTTAGTCCTTAAACAACTGTGATGTGTGTGTTAGAGTGTGCAATGAATATTTATAGCCATATTTATTTCTGGAATGCATGCTGTTCATATTCAAATGAGACTAAGCAAAGGCTTACTTTACTCGACATAACCTCATGTGGATATCAGCACAACAAAAATAAACAATGATTATATATATAGAAACACACAA
>JAVQJG010088426.1:0-23191 GCA_036024015.1 Craterocephalus amniculus | reverse complement strand
TATCTGGCACCTGTCAATCAAAAGGACACGCCCACAACTAATGAGGAACTTTAGGATTAAATAACATCTAAACGGAGGCACTAGAATTTTTTTCACTCCCCCCACAGTTGTCATGAAGGTAAACCTGACAATCTGCCGTAAAGTTGGCCTTTTTAACATGGGGCCCAAAGGGAAATTGCTCTGTTTTGCAGCTAGCACCTAGCGGATGAAGAGGGAACTGCAATTTTTTGCACTTCCACATGGGCATAACTTTTTGGGCGGAAGGTTGCCCCTTGAGTGCTCCACAACCACCTGGATTTATGACTACCTCACAAACAGACCACAGTTTGTGAGACTGAAAGGTTGTGTGTCTGAGATGGTGGTCAGCAGCACTGGAACACCACAAGGAACTGTACTTTCACCATTTCTATTCATGCTGTACACCTCAGACTTCCAGTACAACTCTGAGTCCTGTCATCAAAAGAAATACTCTGATGACTCAGCAGTTGTTGGGTGTATCAGTGATGGACAAGAAGCAGAGTACAGAGAACTGGTCTGTCACTTTGTAAAATGGTGCAGTAACAATCATCTCATCTTGAATACCAAGAAAACAAAAGAGATGATTGTTGACTTCAGGAGGAACAAGAATACACATAGAAGTGTTTCCATCCTGGGAGAGGAGGTGGAGTTGGTGGAGGAATACAAGTACCTTTAAGTTCAGCTGGACAACAGACCTGAGTGGAAAGGCAACTCTAAGTACATTTACAAGAAAGGTCAGAGCAGACTTTATTTCTTAAGGAGGCTGAGATCTTTTAAAGTCTGCACCAAAATTTTGCAAATGTTCTATAAGTCTGTTCTTGAAGCTGCAATAAGCTTTGCAGTGATCTGCTGGGGCAGCAGCATCAGAACCAGAGAATTGAAAAGAATTAACAAACTGATTAAGAAAGCTGCTTCTGTGCTTGGAGTAACTCTGGAGCTGCTGGAGCTGATCATCCAAAAAAGAATTCTGCACAAGCTGATGAAGATAATGGAGGATTCTTCACACCCTCTACACAACACCGTGATGAAACAACAGAGTGTGTTCAGTGGGAGGCTTGTTCAAGTCTGATGCAAGACGGAGAGATACAGAATTTCCTTCTGGGATTAATAAAGTACTTTTCATTCAATTTTTTATTTCATTTCATTTCATTACTGTTTTATTGGTACAGTGACAATATTCATGGTTTTACTGTAAGTGTTGCAGTGTTATTGCTGGTTTTGATGGAGTAATATTAATTAATGAAAATTATATTAAATATTAGTCATTTCTTTTATTTATTCATTTATTTATTCAGTCATTCATTTATGTACTTATTCTAGTGTGTGTGTGTGTGTGTGTGTGTGTGTGTGTGTGTGTGGGTGTGGATGTGGGTGTTGGTATTTGCATGTGGGGGCATTGATATAACATGTGAATGGATTTTGAGCTATTCCCTAGGAAGGATAGCAGCAGCGATGAGCTGCAGCAGGATCCAAATAAACTATAAACTCTGAACTTTGTCCAGCAAGTAAAAGTCAGTCTGAGGTTGAGTCTTGTCTTATCTCTTGCTCTGTCTCCTTCTCTCTTCTCCCCACATCCTCTGGATGACATACTTTTGCATTTCTTTGATGAATTGACCATGGTTGGTGTTGACAACAGCCAGTGTCTTCATCTGCAGTTGCGAGTGTGTGTGACGCAGTACATAAAGCGAAACTCAACTATAAAGTAAGGAAGCAACCCCAAAGTAAAAGTTGGGGAATGATTACTCAGCCCAGGGTTACTGCGTCTGAAACACATATATTTATCACATAGTGTTACTTTACGTAGACCATGTTAACTTAACCACAAAGACCTGAATCCATTAATTACACAAATCCCACATGGAAATTGATTTTGCATCGAACTGATTATTAATTATTATGACAATTATTCATTTTCTTCCAGGATTTATTTCCAGACTAAAAAAAGCAAGAATTCTTTTATTATATAATCTTAATGACAATCTAAAGGCAGTATTCAAAACTTGTTTTATTGAGGGTGACATCTCGCTAACAGTATCATCATTATTCACTCATGCACATTATATTTGTTTGGTTGAGCTCAACTGGAGGAGATAAAGCATGAGATCTGCCTCTGAGGCATCACATTCTAACATTCAGAAAGCTATTATGACAGCATACTGCCACTTCGACCGAGCTAACCAATAACCTTGCTGAAACATAGTGTTCAGCTCTACAACAGCGGCTGATCAGAAGTCTGTTGTCTTTCACCGTTAGTCTACTGTTGTCAAGGCTTTGACAAGGTGTTACTTTAACCTTCCAAGCCACTGAATGTGATTTTCAGCGATTCTTATTTTCATTTTAACAATATGCATTGTGAATGAGGTGCTACCACTGCAATAATAATGAACCACTTCCCCCTGTATAGTAAAGTGCAGGCATTAAAACAGGTTTCTGCGATAAGCGTAATAGCCAGCAAGTTTCCATTACAGACATGTTCTTTTCACCCTTTTCATTGTTCCTTTGTTATCTGTTTAAATTGGAAACCCAGGCTGCCTGCATCAGCTGAATTCACCACTCTGTTACAGTATATGAGACCATACACATTAAAAATTTACACATTAAAACATGTAAAAGTAAACCTGAAGAACCAAAACGGATTAAATGTGACCCGTTTGTTCTTTTCATAAATATTTCTTGAGATGCTAAAACGTACCTATAACATTTTAAAGGTGAAGCAGCATCACAGAACAAACAATATGTTGATGTGTTGTGCCCATGTTCAAGAAAACTAAAGGCAGACCATTCTCCAACAAAGTGTGTAGAGGAGTGAAGGTTATTCTTTTGTGGTATTAGTCTGATAAATGAATCAAAGTTTACAATGTTCAATCCTGGTTGACCACCAACCAGAGGTCTATACGACATGTTTGATATCAGTCAAACCTATAAGATGTGTCTCGGAGTAAAATCTTGTTGCTGTTGAACAGAGATAAAAACAAGAGTTAAATATTTCACACTCAGGAAGTTAAAATAGTTCATTTTGCAAGTGACACCACTTGCATTTTGTGTTTTGTTTTCACTTTAATTTTCCTTGCAGCTTTCTTTCAGATTTACATCCCATTAGATGAAGCCTTTTGCAACAACTATGATTAGCAATTTCCATTTTCTAGCTTATTGTGACAAGTTTCACCCTGTCCGCATATGACGCTATATGCAGACATCAAAGGAACCTCAAAATGAAGAAGTTACTCAATAAGTGACGCTGTGCATCCGTGAAAATGTGCTTTTTTCTAAATCTGCATTAATAAAACAATTGTGTTATTAGCCATTCAGATCCTGAAAGCTGGTTTAAGCAACTAAAGCAAGAGCAAAAGCAAAAAATATATGTTTTGAAAGATTATCATCCTTTGAGTTCAAGTATTAAATCAAGGCTTTCCATAATCATCTGTATTAAATGTTGTTTTTTTGTGGATAACACGTTACAAAAAGCACCAGAGACCTCATTATAGATTGTTTCTATTTGGAAGGTCTGCTTGTGTTAAATTTGCAACACCTTATGCTTCCAGAATGCATTAAACCAAGAGCAAAATAGGAAAAAGTAGACTGTATATTTACTATTTAGCATGTACCTTTTTTAAATCTTTCCCTCAGGGGGGTTGGCCACAACAAGTATGCAGCATGAAATGCACGCTTGTCATGTTACCTACATCTTTGCCATGTGGGCAGACAACAGGGGAGCATTGCCCAGCAGGTTCTTTAATGCAGGCAAGGTCAGAGAGATTCAGCAACATCCTGCATTTTTTACATTACAGATGATCCTGTTTTGTACTTATTTGAAACTGTAGTTAAATGTGAGATTGGAAAAAAAAACATGTATCTATAAGTTTTTCAAAGTGGTCAAGAGTGAGACCCTGAGTAACAATACGATGTCAACTTTTGTGTCAGTTGATGAGTGGATGATGGATGGATAAGAGTTCAGCATCGGAGCACTCTGATGGCAGATGGACTGGTGGCCGCCACTGTAACTGTCATGTCTCTTTTAGAAATAGCCCATCCATCGACACGCACCCAATCATACAAAACATACACAGCCACCCGTTGTGTGCTTTCGTTTCAAGGTCACAGCCCGCTGTCCTCTCATTTCCCTGAGCTCATTTTGATGCTGTGAGCCTTTGAAAAAAAGAGATGGACACAGTGGGACCTCACACGACTCCAGTAGTCTCATTATTTTAATTCTGCGTCGTGCTGTGGTTAGCAAGTTGTCCGAATGAAAGACTGATGCGGCCTGTGTTTTATATTCATTTTCATAATACGCATTTAAATGAGTCTGACCCATAACTTTAATGTATTCATTATATTCCCTTTGACATTATTGAACTGTAATTGAAACTGAAAGCACATAATAACGCTAAATTTGTAGCCCCAAATTTTGATCTTCTATTGTCTAAATTTACTTGAACTAACAGTTTTTACTGCAACAGTTTATGGAAAATTATTTTATGTGGGGGAAAAAACAGAGTTAAATAAATGGAATTACTGCAGACTGAAGTATAGGCACTACAGTGAATAATGCCCCCTTTTCACACATTGTCCCTTACATGTCCCCAAAGAAGTCCATTTTCAGCCTGTTCTCAGTCAAGTGAACAAATGTGTCATTACTCAGCACCCAACCCCACATTCATTTATCCCTCCTACCATTTCTGTCACAAGTTCGGATTCACTTAACCACTACTTTCATTCTTTTATGCAACCAGCGATGCCCAATGACAAGCCATTTTTCAAAACATTTTCATGGCTATTACTTGTTCATATTATTCCCTAATTATAACTTCTGCACTTGTGACATTTGCACATCCATTTATCTTTCATGTTGAAATTAGCTGTTAACAAATCATCAGGCTCCATAACTGCCAAACAGGGCCTGATGAGACTGAGCTTATGCCCTTTTATGGAACAGAGTGATAAAAACACATCATAATTTTTAGTATTGCTCCCTTAGGAGATATTCTGTTTCTCTGATTTATCGGTTCCGACATATGTTTTGCTTCGTCTGGTGCTAAAGTTATTGGTCTATAAAGTTGTATAACCTTGATTCTTGCAGTATTTTGTCATCAGTGAGGTCTGGAAGCTCAAGCTGAACTTTGCATAGTCTGCTTTCTACCCGAGGAACAGACAAGCCCTCAGGTAAAAGTTCAGACACAGACAGACACAAAAGTATTCCACGGTGGATTCCAGCGGGACAAACCAAGCTACACTTCAGATTAGTTTTTCTTAATACTCAATTTAAGCTGTTTCTTCTTCTTTTCTGTCATTTCAGGACCAAAATATTTTATTCTTTTTATTCATATGTATTAAAAAATAGATTTGCTTCAGAAGGATATAATTCTATAGTTCTGGCTTATTTATATGTAATGATAATGACATAAAGTTTATGTGGAGGAAGGAATAAGCCACATGACTTTAAAACATGGTATTTGTGTTATAGGTTTGCGTTGACTGCCTTCCTAATACTACTGTACTACTTCATTATCAAATGAAACCTAAAACTGAAATTAAGACTTTGTATATCTGAGGCATTTCATCTGATATTTGGATTGTATTTTAATGAAAAGGTTGTTAATGTCAAGTGGTTAAATGTTTTTAATGTAGCTTGAGTCTGTGACATTTAATCTTAGATGATAGTTTAGTTTATTTTAAACATGTTCTATCATTTACAATGTTTAAAGTATTTACATCTTCCCACTTCGTGTCTGACACAAGCAGGAGTCGGCCAAAGTATAAGCTTATATGGCTCTACCTTGTTTCTTCAGTAGGCTACACAATAATTCAATTCAATTCAATTCAACTTTATTTGTGTAGCAACAATTCATAACAACGTTATTTCAAGACGATTCACAGGCAATCAGTTTAAACCAATCTGATTAACATAAATTCATATAAGCTATACAGGCCAATTCATGACAAATTGCTTATGTAAGGACACCAATGGACAGTATTGAATAGTGTGCAATCCAATCCCCTTCTGAGCAAGCTTCGGGCGATGGTCGGGACAAAAACTCCCTTTCAACAGGAAGGTAAAACCTTTAGCACAACTCGGCTCAGGGAGGGCGGCCATCTGCCTCGAGTGGTTGGGGGTGAAGACAACAAAGGGTGAACATAGAGGGAGGACAGAAAGAGAGATCTGAATAAGAGAATAGAAAGAGAGTGTAGAAAGAGAGGGTAGAAGAAGCCAGTAGAAGGAGTGTGTGCCTCACGAACTAAAGCTGGGAGCTGGTTCCGTAAGAGAGGGGCCTGATAGCTAAAGGCTTTGCCTCCCTGTCGACTCTTAAAGACTCTGGGAACCACCAGTAGACTTGCAGTCTGAGAGGGAAGTGTTCTCTTAGAAACATAGGCCAAATTAATGCCTTCCAGAGTATTTATGTAGCTGGACAGTTGAGTCCTGAGTTGTTCAGGTCCAAAGACAACAACCTCAGTTGTAACATGTTCAAGCCTCTGTATCAGAATGTTGTGATCAGTGGTGTCGAATGCAGCACTGAGATCCGACAGTAAGCACAGACAGGAGTCCTTTATCTGAGGCCGGAGAAGATCATTGGTAACCTTACTGTAACTAGTGCTGTGTCTGTGCTATGATGAGCTCTAAATCCTGACTGAAATCCTTCAAACAGATTATTTCGGCTCAGATGGGCACATAGGTGAGTTGAAACTACTATCTCCAAATGAAAGGGAGGTTGAATATAGGATATAATTAGCTAATGTTGGAATGTTGGAAGTAGAAATGTGTCAGCCAAAGCTGGCTAATATTCAAGCTGATGCCAACAAGCTGTCAGTGGTACTCAATGACAATGTTTAATCATCAGTAAAATCAATACATTGATGTTTTAATCAGATGTCAAGGCTTCAACCACTCTGAAGCAATTTCTGGTCTAGCTCTTAGCTTTATACATACAAACTTTTTTGCCAAATCGATAAACTGTCCTGTTTATTACTTCTGTGGTTAATTCATTAGTCATTGAAAAGGTTTAAAGTCAACTTTGATCATTTAAAGAACATCTAGAGGATTCAAGGACTGATGTCCCCGTAGGATTTAGAAAAACTTGTTCATGCATCTATCTTTAGCAGACAAGACTTCTGTAACACTGTATTTACTTACTGGTTCTTACTGGTCTCCCTAAAAATGTCCATCACACAGCTGCAGTTAGTCCAGAACGCTGCTGCTTCAGTCCTCACTAAGACCAGGAAAGTGGATCCTATAACACCAGTCCTCAGATCTTTACACTAGTTTCCTGTTTGGCAAAAAGTCAACTTCAAAATCCTAATGTTAGTTTATAAGTTTCTGAATGGTTCAGGACCAAAATACATTCAGGATCTTCTTGTTTGTTATGAACCAACCAGATCCCCCAGGTCATCAGGATCAGGTCTACTTTCAGTTCGTAGAGTAAGAACTATACACGGAGAGGCAGCATTCAGTTTTTATGCTCGGATTTAATTTATCATTGTTCGTATATAAAAAAAAAAAATTCTAAATAAAAAAAGGTGGGATGTTGACTTTTTAATTAATTAATTTTAAACAGAGGAGAAAACGGAGAGCAGACTTCTGCTGTTTCCAAAAAACAAACACATAATGACTGTCAAACGATATGGATCAGATCTGTGCTCACTGGCAACACACATTGGTACTGTGTGCCAAACGTAACTACTGCACTTCGCGCTCACAGGCTCAGACTAATCCCAAAATAATATGTGTAAAATCCCTCATATGTGTTAAACATTTATCTTTATTACTCTTTGAGCTGCAGCAAATGATATCATTCATGTATTACCTTTTGGGTATCAGTGAATTCTGACATGTCTATGCATGTCTCATTTTTCTGGTTTTGCCTTTGGGAGAACAATTTGCTTGCTTGTTAGCTTTAAGATCCTGTTTTATTCAGATGGGGAAAAAAATTTGGCAGTGGCAGGAACTTCAACTCAGTATCCATGGGAGAAGAGGCAGAAGCAAAGAGAAGCTTTTCCAGTCTGGCCCACATGATGAGATGTACACAGCCAAGCCAAAGGAATAAATTTCCCCATTTTAGTACTTTGTATCGTTTAACTGAGCTAAAAGGGAAAAAGGGGAAAACAATGAGGCAATTTTCTCTGGCAGACAAAAAGGCCTAAATTGGCAAACTGGAACTCCAAATTGTTTCTCATTTGATCTAAGTCATACAGAAATATAGCACAGCCCAGCTGCAGTAATAACTTCAGATGTTTTGCATTCCTGTAGTTCATATGAATGATGTTTTTTTGGAAATCGAGAAAATAACCTCTGAAGAGGCATGTGGGTGTATTTTGACTGCAAATGATAAAAACTGCAGATAAGACTGCATCGCTGATAAATTCACTGAAACGCTTGGCTTAAAATTACATTTATAATCACTGTTTAGCACTGAGCTTAAATGGATGCCCTAGTACGCTTAGTTAAACCTTTTGAGAGGCTACATTGTTTTTCTGTTTCCTCTTTTTTGTGTATTAATAGCTTTTTGTGCATTTTAATGGCCTGAAGAGATAAGAAAGTCCAAAGACCACACTAAAGGTAATTATTCCCTCCCACAGCAGACTCTAAGCTGCCTGAAGTGCTTTGCTTATAGACATGGCTTAACTTCCATTACTGTCCACATAACCATTAAAACTACATTTGTGCTATGCTTGTGGCTAGTGAGGCGAATGTCAGACCAAGAATGAGCATTTCCCCATATTATTTCTTATAAAAACTAATTAGGAAAGAAGGTTAATGTTCCTAAACAAATTATCCACTAATTAGCTCACTTGTGATGTCATCGTGTTGCATTTGGATTATTGTACCTCGTGTCAGTAGATTTGTTTGCTTGAACATGAGATTGTCAAAGTTCTCTGATTTAAAATATAGGAAAGGTCAACAAAATGAAAATGATTTGTTTAATACATTCACTAGCATTTATTCTTAGTATTCATGTCATAGATAAGGACTAACTTCCTGTTCAGATTATACCGAAACCCTGGTAAATATCAGTCATTTTTTTCATTTGGTCATTGGTACATTTCAGGCAGGGGCATATCCTCTGTCAAAGCTTCCTATTCTTCCTCCTTTCCCTTACTGGGTTTCAGCCACTTGAAACACTCACTCAACACAGGTCATCCCTGGGGGTCCTTTTCCCGTTGTATTCCTGGATATGTGTTACTTCTTTCTGGTCAGTATCTCTGACACTCGCAAGCCCCTGCCCTTTCTCCTCCTCATTACTCTGCTGGATTCGGATTGAAAGACTTGGGTGTTGTAAAGACCATTCTTGTTTAGATATCAGCAGTTTGTATCTCCTCCTATTGGTCAGGCAGGACAGATGGCTCAGACGTCATTCTTCTTATTCAGATGGTCCTTTTGGACCTTTCTTACTCTTTTGAAGCGTTATCTTAACTAGCTCTCTTGAGGCCTCTTTATGGGAGCATTTGCCTGTTGAACTCCAAGGTATTTCTCATTAATAGCTCATTTTTTTCCCTCTTGTAGTCCCACCCTTTTGGCTGGATAACATTGAATATTACAATGTGTTTCGAAAAGGCATGAACATGTAAAAGAAAAAGGTTATGTGTTGAGCAAAATGCACTGTCCTTCCAAGGTAAATCTAAAGAGAAAATTATAACATTTTTACTTTATCCAGATATGTTTTCATTGTCAGTATGTGATGACTGGGCTTCCCAGGATTCCCCATCATTTTTTCTTCCCCTATCAGAAACTGTTTTTTAGGCTACATGACTCATTAATATCCATCATTTTGCTCAGTAAAATACAGCAGTTTCTCATTTTCCAGGTGCCCCCTTCATTCAACTGCAAGTACCCTTCAGGGTCCAGAGAGCCCACTCTGAGAAGCACTGGATTATTGTGCTCTTTCATTATGGTCGTGCCGTGGGAATATCTAAATGTTATTCTCCATAAAGGGCTATATTATTTAGGTAGAGCCGTGTTTCGGGTTGTGCGACCGCCCTCTGGCTGCACACAGGAACGTTACAGCCTCGGACGATTTCAACTCGGGAGCTTTTTCATCCCTGAAGCTCGGCTTTCATGTCACCAGTGTTTCTTGTATGTGCGGACGCAGCCAATCTCTTCTTTATGACGCCACCGAGGCTGGACTCAGATGGCTTCGATCATAATATTTAACAGACCCACCCAGGATGAACACTTGGAAGAAAGACAAGGGAGTGTTAAGAGGACAAATCACGACCAGGATCGCAGCACCTGCCAGCCTTCGTCTGATCTGACTTCAACGAGGTTTGCAGCGGCTTTTGTCAAGAAGTGGGGCAGCATCCAAGCATCCTGCTGCGGGTGATGTCTCCTGTTTATTTAAAGGATTTTCAACCCTTTTTATGCATAATTGACCTGGAAGGTGGCGTTTCTGAGGACTAGCTGAAATCGATTTCTACGGTGACTTTTTCCTCTCCTTCCTATAGAAGACAATTAGCCTATGACACGTTTGACATCTCACTCCGCGCTGGCAGCAACATGAGGAAGCAGGTCTGAGGAAGACTATCGGTGCATTAAACGGGACACCGCTCGCTTTGGCTCCACGATCTAAAATAATTACATAGTCTTCTTCTTCTCGACACAGCGTCCTGTTTTACAACGCGATAACTGAAGAATACTTTTTTAACCGCTGCCAGTGAGGAGTCCAGTCTGTGCAATGTGCCGCTCTGTGCACCTGTCAGGAAACGAAGATTTGGGACTAGTGTAAATTACAGGGACCGTTAAACATGATGCCGCTCATCATGTCTGAAATAATCCTAAAAAAATAATACTATAAATTGCTCCCTTTTCATAGCATAACACTTTTGGACATCATTGTCGGTGTCGAAAGGTGCGCTGCGCCTATAGCTTAGGCTACTCAGTGTGAAGACATATCTATAGAATATTTATAACCATGATACTGTTTCGTAAATTCAGAGTCTTGATACTTATGGTGTTTTTAGTTGCGTGCACTATGCATATTATGATAGACTTGTTACCGAAACTAGAGAAGAGAGCGGCCGGAGCGGACAGTGGGGACGGCGGTTGTCAGTGCGCGCACCACCCGGGCAGAGACTCGCAGGGCTGGGGGAAGCAGCGCGCCAGGTCGGCGAGTGAAGCTGGCTGGCCTAATAAGCACACGCTGAGAATCCTGCAGGATTTCAGCAACGAGCCGAGCTCCAACCTTACATCGCATTCCCTGGAAAAGATCACATCCGCCGGGGACAAAGCGGACCCCCTCGGGCGGATGAGGCAGTCGGAGGACCACAAACCGCTCATCAGGGATGCGAGCGGGGGTCGGACTGTCTCAGCCCACAGTGTCTCCCGACTGGCTGCTTTGTTTGAGCATCCTTTATACAAGGTTCACCTTCCTCCCCTCACGGACGATGACACTTTATTTAACGTCAACACTGACATCAGGTTTTATCCCAAAGCAACAGGAAACCAAGGATGGTAAGCTGATCAAATTAAACTTCATCTAACTGGGGCACAGTGAGAGATGTTTATCTACTAATAGCTGATCTATCTATCTATCTATCTATCTATCTATCTATATATCTATCTATCTATCTATCTATCCCTCTTTGCGTTTTTACGCACGTTCAAGCGGCACTTTCTTTTTTATTGTAGCTACACTTCTGTACTAAACATCAATGAGCACGTGATTCCCGCCCACCAGCAAGAGTAAAAAGATGTCTTACACTTTTTTTCTTGCTCCACCTCTCTTTCACTGAATGGAGAAAGTAAACAGCTTCACTTTGCGCCTTATCACTGCCACGCAGACGTGTAACCGTGTTGCGCCATCCGTCATATCTAAACAACAAAACAAGCTTCACCCCTGGCAAAGAGCTGCGACGGGTGCGTTTGGAACAAGTCGTTGTCCAGTGATGCAGGTGGACACCAAAGGAACCGAGTCTTTTTCCACCAAAACGACAAAACGATGACATGTGATCGCATCAGCCGACTGTTGGTACTTATAATCCTCGCCATGGGGCCTGCTTCCATCGTTCAGGGCACAAGAGATTTCGAGAAGAAAGGTGGGGTAACTTTTATTTTGTTTTTTGTGCTGGCAGCCAAACTAAGCTTGAAAAGTGAAAAAGGCCAAACTTAGGATAATAACACAAAAAGAGAAAAATAAAACAGAAAATGTATTTTACATATTAAATAAAAGTAAAAGGCTTTAACTGATCATAATCACTTTCTTGATGCCATCGCTTTCTTACCTCCTCAGCCTCCATGCTTCTGAAAGAAGAATGGAAAAACCCCAAGTGCTTTGCAGAAAGCAAGAAGGACTTAACTTGCTTCTGGGAGGAAGATGAGGAGAGGGCCGGTTCTGTGGATCAATACTCCTTTACATACACCTACAAGTAAGCTCATTTCATATATGCAACTGTCGTGTTGCCTCCAGTGGGCCACAAACTGCAGGTTTTCCACACTGGACCAATTTGGATTTGGTAAATATTGTAAGGATTTAAAAGCTCTTCATTTTTGGAGACAAACGTTATAAAATCAGACAGATGTAGGGGTATCTACTCAGTCATGCCATTCAGCATTTGCATTACGTCAAAACACTATCTTTTGCTGAACCTACGATGTTCTACGATGTTCCCCTCTGTTTTTGAGTAGAAATGAAAACAACAGCATGTGCCCACTGAGAGTTGTCCCTGCCGCAGGCGGGAAAAGGTTGTTCGTCTGCCATCTGAACCAGACTAAGATGTTCATCCAGATGGATATCCGGGTTCATCGGGAGGGGATCCTCATCCATAATCGCAGCCTTCTCATTGAGCTTGTCTGTGAGTGATTTTACACTGAATACTGCACTTCCTTCAAGCTTTCGTTATTAGTAGTTAAATAAATGTACTTCTATTAAACTCACAATGGTAGCAAGCTTTAGTATGTTTTAGGAAACAAATCATATGCGTTTTAATGGTGTTCCTTTACCATGTAAGACCCTCAGAAGTGTCACAGCAGCTTGAAGCTCCATATTTTGGTTTAACAGTTTTAACTTTTACTTTAGGATTAGGTCTCCATTCTTTTGGTGGTGTATTCGTTGACAGAAGACAATCTTTTGTCGATGAAAATCTAAAATAAAACAGACTAAATGCAGCCCAAGCCACTTTGACAAACAAGTCATTCGCAAGAGTGTAAGTGAGAGAACTTGGATGCACAATTTAGATGTACTAACCAGATAAAAACATTAGTTTCATAATCCTGCAATTCACAGGTAATGTACTAAGCTTAAAAAAGGATATCGGGGTATCTTTAGGGTATGTAAAACTTCTCATGGGGGAACAAATTTCCCTTTGATTCATTTCAAAATAATCCCTAACAAGAACCTTTGTCTGTGCGGCAGTTCTTTTAGACCCTCCCGCCAATGTAACAGTGAACACCACAGGTCAGCAAGGTCAACTGCATGTTAGCTGGGTGCCTCCACCTCTCAAGTACATGGTTGATAGTACGATGTACGAAGTTATCTACGCTCCAGCAGACAGCCAAGTTGTGCAGGTACGGCCGTTATTTCAGTGGCTTCTCATGACTTAAAGTAACAGGCTAAGGTTATGACTGGGGTTGGACTGACTGTTGAGGGAATCTTTTTCACAGGTGGAGGTGGCACAGGCTTCCTCTGAATTGATTTTGAGAGGTCTTCGTTCTGGTACAAAGTACAGGGTGCAAGTCCGCGTAAAGCTGGATGGGATTGCCTATGATGGCTACTGGAGTGCCTGGAGTGACCCAGTGTTCATGGAAACTCTACCTGCAGGTGGACACTCGTGTGTTGTTCTTACAGTGTATAAAATGTGTATTTCCCATAGCAACGGCTTATCCTGAAATGCAACATTTCTGTTCTAAATTCAGAGATTTAACACACTCACCTTGTTGTGTCTCCTTAAGAGCTTGACCCTCTCATCATGTCCCTGTCTCTCATCATCTCTTTCATCCTCTTTCTGCTGTTTGTAATCATACTTCTGTCCCATCAAAGGTCAGTCAACAAACTGGAAAAATTTAGTGCAAATTGAGAAATGTATATTCAGCTTCTGTTTCCTTACAGGTTCCTTATAAAGAAGATTTGGCCAGTTATTCCGACTCCTGACAGCAAATTCCAAGGTCTTTTCACTATTTATGGTGGAAACTTTGAGGTAAGAACAAGACTCTGAGTCTGTTAGTTAAATCCAAGGGTCATAGTTACAATGTTCTCATAATTCTTTATGTTAATATATAGGAGTGGTTAGGACAGACCAGTGGAGGCTTGTGGTTGATTCCAGCTTTCATCTACTCAGATGAACACCCTTCTCCCTTGGAAGTTCTTTCAGAACTGAGCCTTTGTCCCTCTCTGATTTCCCCACCGCTTCCACCAAAGGCCTCTAAAGCCTTGACCGCTGTCGGAGGCGAGGACAAGGATATAAGGGAAGAGGTGGTTGAGGGAGAGGTTTTGAACGGGGGCGATTCAGCTCTGACCGACGGGTGGGGAGCCTTACCAAACAACCACTGGTTGATGGATCGGTTACGGGCGATCCAACAGAACCCCATCCCCTGCTCCAAGTCTTCCCTGCTTGAATCTCAGGATACCTACGTCACCCTGAGTGGGAACAACCACAGTGAAGATGAGCAAATGCATGACACCCTGGAGGAGGCCTTACCCCTTGAGGTCTTCTTTGCCTCTAGAAAGACAGCATTGTGCGAGTCTCACTCTGATCTTGGATCTGTACAGCAAAGCTCTGGGTCCGGCCGCCTTTCGTCCCAGTCCAGCTTTGAGTATCCAAACCTCGCCAGTACATCGAAAGACTCTGGGTACACCTACATGGCAGTGGCTGATTCTGGGGTCTCTATGGATTACAGCCCAATGAGCAGAATTGATGACCTTGGAAAAGTGGTTATCTATGCCAATGAGTACAAAAATGAGATCCCTGCACTTAGAAGACCCTTCCTGGTGAGGCAGTACCCTGTCCATGATGATGGGTGAGAGATACAGTAGCAAAACTCGACATGCTGCAGCAGGAGAAGACTTTCATTCAGATGAGGTGAAGAATAGATTTGGATTTCCATCCAAAGCCATTCATCTACTGTCAAAAGAGCAGAGGAGCTGATTGATACCAATGTGTACGCTGAAGGACTCCGAGAGAAGAGTCCACTGGATGCATCTGTACAGGACACTACAAGTACACAGAAGATGTCAGCTGTGATTTACACAACATACTATAGCTTACAAGCCTACATGCTGATTCATGATCTTGCAGATTTCATGAGCTTTCTGACAAACTGACTTTGAGATTAAAATATATAGCAAACATCCTAAAATGTACGACTGTTAATTGTACAGACAACTGCTCTGTTCCTATAATCTTTTCTTATTGTCAACAAAAATATCACATATATCCCATGTAGCCAGAGCTTGACAGTAGCTAAGCTTTCATTTTTGTTCCAAGCATGTTAATTAGTAAAAGGGAAAAAAAGTAAACCAAAACTAAAGCTATACATGGATATGTTGGCGGTAGCGTGTTTAGCTAAGTACTAGTGACAGCATGCTAACATGCTTGCAGTGACAATGCTAATGTTTGTTATGCTCTATAAGCTTTATGTACAGTCTTAATAATGTTACCTTGTTAACATTTGGTTCAAGCTCATTTATTTTAATAACCATATTAATCTTTCAGATTAATAAAAAAAAACTGGGCAAATGTTTTTTTTGTATACAATAAGCTAGGCAAAATGTCTAAATTAGCATACCCGAAGGGTCACATATGTCTTCAAAGAGTCAAAACATTTTATCTTGTCATTACTAAAATAAGAATGCTCTCATTTTTACCAAATGGCTGAGAGATTAAAATTTACAGCAGACACCCTGAAAATGTTAATTTAAAAAATAGTGTTAATGTTCCTGTCATTCCTTTACAAATCTGAAAACAAACAAAATAGCACCAATAGTGTTTGTATCCAAAACCCGATATAGAGTAGGAGTTCTTCCGAAAACAAATAAAATTTTAACGGGTATGCTAGCTGTAGTGCATTTAACTAATGTTGGTATTCTAACATGCTTGTAATGCCAATACTAATGATGTAAGCTTTATGTACAATCTTACTTATATGTGTTAAAGTGACAGTGAGGGTCCTGTCGCTATGGCTGAGCGATGATGCGCCCTGGCTACTTTACCACAGGGTTATCCCTTTGGCTGACTCGTCAGTGTGCATGGCCTTCAACCCGGAGTTTCTGAGATCAATCCTAGCCCGGGTCCTCCTTCATCTTACCGCACTAACATTGGGTAGTAACTGTTCACAAAATCCAAGGCTTCAAGAGATTTACTGATCATAAAAACACAAAATTTTGCCATTCTTAAAATAAACTCTTAAATCCCACCCACACCGCACAAGCCATGGCAGTTCCAAATCTGAATCACACTGTATTTGTATATAATTTATTTCAATGTTTTATTACATTTGCTACAGATTAAACCAGCAAGATCTATTTTCTTTTATGACAGAATCTTGGAATAAATCTAGTTATCATTACTGTAGGCTGTTCAGCAAGGCTTTGAGGCAGTATATATTTTAAGGTAACTGTAGCTGTTTCTACATTTCTTTTCACTCTGAAGTGTTTGTCCTTTCTTTTGTAAAGGTAATACTGCCATTTATAGAGCACAATATGCATGGCATTTCAACGGGAAACATGCAACCTCATCACTGGGCTGAAATTGGACTCAATCATATTTTTGTTCATGGTTGTTTAATTTTGTGGTGTTGGATAACTGCCATAAGTGAACTAATAAGTATTGTGAGTATATTCAAACATTTCTAAGCATTGTTGATTTGCTATGCTGTTTCGTTGAAAGACAAATTTACAGCGCAGATATTTGCTTGTTTTCTGCTGGGTTTTTTCTTGTTAAGCTGCATATAATTATGTTTATAACTATACATATATGCTATGTGTATATATATATTTTTTTTTTTTACATAAATTTTCATGTCTCATCTTTATCAAACTCAAATGCATTTCATCACACATACACAATCCTTAATAAAAAATAATAACTTGATACTGTTTGTGTCATTACCTTCCTATAAACTTGCATAGTAAAATGTTGATCTTTTCCCCTTAGGATCAATGCATTTAGATAAACGACGCAAACTAATTTTATAATTTGCTATTTTACTTTATTTTTCTTAATTAGGAGATACTTGTAACTATTATTCACCACTCATTTATAATGTCTTTATATAAGTTATCATGTGTTAGGAGCGGTCTCGGTCTGATGTGAACAGTTTGTGGAAGAGAACTGTTCCAAAACAAGTTGCCATCAAACCAGAAAATGAAGGGGTTGATTCATGGTTCAGAGACTCCTTTTGTTTTTGTTTTTTGTGGTGAATCATTTTGCGTGTGAACAGCATAAAGCAACAAAGTGCCTTTGATTTTCAAGAAAAGCACTTTATAAATACATTTCTTGGGTAACTTTTGACCCAAATATTAGCTTTATGTGAATAATAATGGAGGATTTCTGGGGTCGACATACCGTTGTATGACCCAAGGGGGCTGCCTTCTTCAGAAACCAGACATTGCAGGAGCCTGTCCGTCTCTCATGGAGTCATGTCATGTGACCCTCACCGTTTTGCTTTACACTTCCCAACACAGAGGGCTCTGCCTTGCACTTTCTCCATTCCATCTAAAATTGGCTAAACGAAGAAAGGGAAAACGGTGTCTGAAGAGGCCAGAAAGAGACACTGATGAATTTTGGGGGAAGTTACAGGTTTAGGACCGCTAGTGGTCAAAAGTTACATGGTATCCCTTCAAACAGTTGTACATAAGCATTCAAAAGTTTTAAGGAAGTCTAAATAAGTTAATACATAAAGATTAAATTTGATTTTTGTTTCATTTGGACATCACACAAAAACCTAAATATCCCCAACTGTTTTAGTAGTGTATAAGCACACATATATATTAAACTGCTGCCCACTTGACATTTTCTCATCTTCAGACCATTCTCTGCAAACCCTAGAGATGGTTGTGTGTGAAAATCCCAGTGGAGCAGCAGTTCCTGAAATACTCAGACAAACAACCATATCACTCAAAGGCACATAAATCTCCTTTCTTCCTCATCCTGATGCTCAGATTAATCTTCTGCAAGTCATCCTCATCATTTCCACATGACTAAATGTGTTGAGTGGCTGCTCTGTGATTAAAATATAGGTTAACAAGCAATTGAAGTTGGGAGAGAGGAAACAACATGTTCCTTTTAGTGAAGTCCATGCATGGATGAAATACAGTACATTCTCTGAGCCATGAATTTCCTTCTGGTCTCCGCATATCTCTTCCCCCAGCTACAGACGACAGACACATATTCCTTTCTCGCCATTTGGGCTCTAAACAGTACGGAGAGGAAGAGGTGAAAGCACCCAGCACCAACTTTGCACCTGTACTTATTTAATTACTTTACAATGTTTTTAGATTATGTTACACCAAGCACTTGCAGCATCTGTTGTAAATTGCTGCTCATTTTATTGTAAAGGACTTGGTGGCGAATATGGCAAAGAATATGAATGAGCCAGATGAATAGTAGGTTTGCATTCATTCAGCAATTATACTGTTGCCTTTATCATTAACAGGTGTGAGATAAAAGGAAATAACAGCTATTTAAATGTTTAGTTACACCATTGTTATTTTATTTTTTACAAACAAAAATGCTAAGATTTAAACTTCTCTGTCCTCCGGATCAGTTTAATTAAAAAATGTTTTGACAAAATCTTTATTATGATCATAATGACTATCAATAATGAAAGGTAAAACCATTTCATGATTTTGAAATTTTATGCATAAAATATTCTGTATCGATATAGGTATGGCAGATATTTGCCCTGGATATACTGCATCGGATCAAAATGTGCAGTATGGCCCAGACTTACTGCTCATGTCTTCTACTTGTACATCTTATGTTCTTTTATGTCTTATGTGATGTCGCTGAACGTATCTGTCTGCTGCAAACCAAAACACGCTTTGAAGAGTCAAATCAATAAAGTGAAGAAATAAAAATTATATTTTCAGGCTTTTTTTATTTCTAGTATTTCACAAAAATACCATTCATATTCATTTAAAGACAATTCAGATGAATATTTACAAAATTGTATGTGGCTAATATAAAATATCTTTACAGCAATCTTAGTTTAAAAAAAAAAAAAAAACTCCTTACAGTTGCTCACCTGGAACTGGTGGAATAATTTCATCTATAAACTTAAAAGATTTTTATTACATAGTAATAAAAGAGTTATAGTGGTTTCTGATAATCCTCTAAAGTTTTCAAACTAACTTAAACTCCATCAAACCATCAGGGAAAATGAAAAGCTGCCACTCTTGAGCTAAACTCGGCTTGTCGTCACAGTTTTCAGCAGAAGAAGCTTCTGTGATTCCACGCCCGGAGAGATAAATGTTCCACACTTCTTCTGCTGCGGCCGCTGCAGCCTCATAGCCTTGGTTCTGATCCAGAGTACAGCGGACCAGGAAGTAGCGGTCCAGGACATCAAGAATGGGATCTGTGCCAGAGGAGTCCTTACTGTCGTGATCAGTGTCCACTTCAGACAGGAAGGAGGCGATGACACGGCAGGGGGCTGAGCTAGACCCTCGATGTTCCAGGAGCTGCGTTAGAAAAGCAGCGGTGTCCAAAAGCAGCGCGGCCAGGTGTGCTGCAGACGACTGCTCACCTGAGTGGAGGCCACTATGGCTGCCGCCTGCAGGGCCACGAAGGAAGCCCTCCAGCCTGTCAATGATGATGAGAGCAGGAGGTACGGGTGACTCGTGTAGGCTGGCAACCTGCAGGAGCAGCTCCTCCAGAGTTCGGGGATAGGAAAACGTGATTTTCTAAACAATAAAGACAAAAACAATGACACAGCAGGCTGAAAAAAATAATCACGATATTTTCTGAAGGTAAATTACAAGTCCTACATTTATGTTTAAGCTAATAAATTAAGGAGCTTACATAGGTCATCAACAGACATCAAATACAAAGCCAGAGCAAAAAGACATCTTTCTTTTCTATCCTTCTGTTCTTCCCATGACATATAAGATGACCTGGTACGGGCCAGGTCTTGAAATGAGCTTAATATAACTCAGCTGAGCAACATGACATAGTACAT
Organism: Craterocephalus amniculus; assembly: GCA_036024015.1. NCBI lineage: Eukaryota > Metazoa > Chordata > Actinopteri > Atheriniformes > Atherinidae > Craterocephalus > Craterocephalus amniculus. The sequence goes on along the minus strand of JAVQJG010088426.1, from coordinate 3,078 downwards.
TATGCTCATTTCTGTTTTACAAAAACTATAAAACACATTAAACAGAAAAAACTTGTAGTAATTTTCTGCTTGATGTCAACGGCTCTCTTTTTGCTCCTTTTAAAATTCTGCTTCAGTTCATTGTAATTTGTGAGCATTTGTAATGCACGAATTTCTGACTTAAAGCTCCTTATACTGACTAATTTTGATGGCACACTGACATTTATTATGTGCTGCAGCATCCTGGAGCTTAAGAACTACGTTTCAGGACATCATGTGACAGCTGCATTTTCCAATACACCTCCATGTCACATGCCCGGAGCTGCATATCAGTACAACAGCTGTTTTGAATGAGCACCATGAATGATTCAGCTGAGAAATGGAAGAAGACATTTTTGGGGGAAGAGAAGAAAAGAAAGGAGGAGTTAACATTGGGCTGGCTGGAGAGAGCTCAGAGAAGAGACAGAATGCAGAACAGAAAACTGAATAAGCCTTTTCGGTATACAGAGGAGTTCATGTCAACTCAATGACATGGACAATGGTCCTTTAATGACACAAAAAACAATGTCAGCCATGTAAAAAATACTTTGAATTTTCCTATCTGTGGGATTATAAAATATTATTAAAAAGAAAAGCAACAAGTCTTCTGAAGAATAAAAAAAGAACAGTATTTTAGACCAGATGACAAAACAGGTTGAGAATGAGAAACAGCTTTCCCCCTAAGGCAGAGCACTGTCTGCCAAAAGCTTAAACATCAATGACTCAGAGTTTAGCCTAAGGTCATGCAATACAAATTTAGGGTGTATTTATCTTTTATTCCTTTAACTATTTTTCCCATAAATAATTTGATCTAACTGCTAAATTATTACCAGCTGCTTTTCTTTAAATATTTTAGGACAGTCAAGGATGTTAAACGCAGTTCCACATAGGTCACAGCCCTGGATAGCCCTGTTTTAGACAACAGCTTTTATATTTGAAAATTATCTCATGTGTGAGATGATGCATCACCAGATGTTGGAGTTAACATTATCCTGGACTGATGCAAACAAAAACATTGAAAAAAATCTTTGTGCCACCAGTACAATGACAAAGCAATAAGCATTTACCTATAATAATGACTGAACAGTTGAATTGTAAATAAGTCACTGTATTCATAATCCTGCTGGTCAAAGATTCATTAGAAACAGGAACCAACATGTAGGACAACAAAGTTTGGTGTTTAAGGTGAGCTCTACCTTTAGACTGTCTGGGCTCAGGGTCGGGACACACCTCTGCAGAGACACTGGAAGGCTCTGGATTTGTGTTTGAGCGAAGAACACAACTTTAATGCCCAACTCTGAGGCGGCGGTGACGGCAGCGAGGAGCAGCACGGAGCGGCTGACGCGCTGGTTTCCCACCAGTAAGGAGCCGCAGGGCGCAGCTGGTGGAGGACTGAGCGTCACGTCCTTCTTCAGACCTGTCTGAGACATATTTGTCCTGAACACAAGCGTCAAAATGTCTGCCATTACTATTAATATGAGAATACTTGTTGTGATGTCTGGGAAGTATGCAAGCTCAAGCTTCCCGCGTCTGTTTACGCGTTGCACATCGGTGTTTGCGCTGTTACCGTCCGAGTGAAAATCACTTAGCTAAAAAACGGTCCGCCGCGGATCTTGGCCTTCTTAGTTAACATTTATCTCGCAGAATTTTGGTATAAACGATCTGTTTTACATAAAAATAAATTAAAATATGCTTTTGTTAGTTTGGCAAACTTAAAGTCGTAAAAACACACGAAGAAACAACTTTTTATGCTTCCGGTGAGCCTTGACACAACTTCCGGAATGTTGGTCAATCAGATCAGCTGTTAATGCCAAGATGGCGCATCGCCCGGCTGACAGTCCCCTGGACGCCGAGCAAGCCGGGGAACAAGGTGCTTTGAGGCGTTGCAGGGGACGACCACGGCTCACAGACTCCGACCGCGCACAGAGGCGTCTGGAGTCCCGGAAGAAGTACGATGTTAGGAGGGTTTACCTCGGAGAGGCGCACAAGCTGTGGAGCGAGCTCCGCCGACGGACCAGTCTGAGTGATGCTGGGCTGGCTGAGTACCTCATCCTCCTAAACTCCACGTACGGAGAAAAATATCAGCAAAAATACTGCGGGTAAAAAAAATACATTTCATGTTTTTAAATATCTTAATACTGAATAGGAGGCAATGGCTTTAAAAGCATTGTTTTCATATTAACCTGCAACTTCACTGCTGTTAAGATTTACATGTGTAAAAGAGTATTTTTCTGTATTGTAGGAAGAAACCTGCACCAGAGGTCTCAGGAAAACAGAACAGAAGTGAGTACTACGTTTACCAAATGGTAATGTTTTCCAAGTTAACTTGGCAAGACTAATTTAGCTGTTTAAAAAACATCTTAAAGATTACGTCAGCTTATTTACATGAAGAATTGCTGCATTCATGATCAGCCTAGGGTTGATGTTTGTTTAAGATTTAAAATAACTACAAGTAATCATTAGAAGGGGGAAAAGTAAAACAAGTATTTCCATCTTGCTATATGCATATCTCAGAATTTTTTTAAACTAAAGTTAAGCTGATGAATAAGTTCCCCATTCTCTGAAATTTCACAATTAACGAAATGTTGATTTATTAATTCTCAGTGTTTCATATGATCATGCTTTACAGTAAATTAAAAACAACAATAAAAACAAAGCATTCTATGTCTTAGCAGCAGCTGCTTCAAAGTTTTTATTGATAGGTGTGAAGTTCATAGCAATATTCTCTCAAGTTTTTGTCTTCTTTCATTGTTTTATTGGACAAAATAATTGTGCAGTGTACAACTTATTATTCTAAATCAAGTTTTTATCGATTACATACTGACTTTATGAAAAATCTTTTGGTCAAAATGATACATACTGGGTTGGATGTTTGATCCATGTTATTGGCATATTTGGTAGAGTTGGGTTCACTTTGTTTCAGGAGCTGGCAGAGACTTGTTTTTTCCTTCCATCACTGGACTAAAACCACCTACTCCTGTGGTTTGAGATTACAGCCTGAATATAAAAAAGGTTAAAAAAATTGTATATTTGTTTAAGAGTACTTGGTAATTCTGAAAT
>JAVQJG010088395.1:0-35479 GCA_036024015.1 Craterocephalus amniculus | reverse complement strand
ACTTCAAGCCGAAGAATCTTTGTTTCCAGCAGAGTGATTTTCTGTAGAAGTTTGTGGTAGTCGTCTGTAGAGAAGGGAGGCATCTTGTAGCTGTTAGCTCTTGGTCCTTATTAGCAGTAGATAGGCCACGCTGACGTGACACTGACAAGATTGTAAAAGTAAAAGAAAAATAGTAGAATTCAGCCAAATCTACAATAAAAACAGTGTCCGGTGAAGATTAGGTATCCCGGAGCCGCTGCTAATAGGTTTCTTGAGGATAAAACAAAAATATTATGGAAGAATGTAAGCAGAGGGAAGAGCAAAGCAGAAAAAAAAAAAACATCTGGGACATCAGGATGAAGGTCCAGGCCTGCAGCCAGGACTCAACATATGGAGCTTCATGATAATCATGTCACAGTCGTGCAGGTGTGATATGGCATTTGTTGTATAATATAGTGGTATCTATACTTGATATCTGCCGATACCCATAGAACAAGTATCAATATCGAGAGGAAAAAATCAATCAGTCATTTATCAACATTGATCTTTGTCTTTTTTCAACTTTACTAGCAACAATTAGGAAGTTTTTGTCTCTCAGTAATGCAGAGAAATGAATCCATGAACGAGCTGCTTCCAAACTGGATTCCTGCCGTTCTTTATTCCTCGGTTGTCCTAAAGCGACTGTAAACAGCCTCCAGCTGATCCGTAAGGCTGCTGCAAGAGTTCTGATGAGGATTAACAGGGAAGAATCCGTTTGCACACTCATAACTAGAAGTAAACCGATAAATCTGATAACTGGATCACTTATTGGACATGTCTAGTAAATAATAATAATAATAAGATTTAAATGACATTTTATTGCTTAAGGCACTCGGAGAGCTTAAACTGGATCCATTATTAATCTGCTCCTCATTCATACTTGATGTGCAGCCTGGGAACAACCGTGGGTTAGCCTGATGGAGAAGTGGCAGCATTCATACACCAGCAATGCCAACGCTGAAGGCCGGGAGGGCAAAGCGTCCTGCCTGAGGACACAACCGCCAACTCTCCAGTCTTTAGACCACCTCCTCTTCCCCCTGATCCCCTACATGTACATGTGAGACCTGAAAAAGCCTGACCTACACTTTCCAGTCTGTTGTGGGATTTCACAGTGACGCAGCTTCCTGCTGTTTTCAGAACATCCCATCCTTGAACATGGCGGCACCCGCGTTCTTAGCTCAGGTGGAGCTAACAAACCAATGAAGTTATACACAACCTTCCTGCTGCAGTTTTTACACATGAAACTGTATCAGAAACTAAATAAATCAGAGATATGTGTCTACATGCACTAATACATCAGAGTATTTGGGAGAAATCTAGTTGTGTTCATCCAACTACTCATAGTCGGATAACTGCTGCTGTCTGACAGAGCATGGTGATTATCTGCACCATCCCTTAAATCAGGGGTGTCCAAAGTCGGTCCTCGCGCCGCTGTCCTGCAGGTTTTCAATATGTCCTGCTTCAACACACCTGACTCAAATTAAAAGGATCCAGCAGCAAATTAAGTTCTGCACAATGATTGATTACGTTGAGTCAGGTGTGTTGGAGCAGGGATACATGGAAACTTCCAGGATGGTGTACCACAAGGACAGGAGCTGGACCCCTCTACATTAAATGATCTGATAATTCCAGATCAGATGTTTGGTGTTTGTAATGTAAATAGGTATGCTCTGTGAAGCATTTCACCACATTAATGTTTGTTTCCTCTTCTCCCTTCTGTTGTCGTGTCCTCCCCTCGGCTGGGGCTCTGCTCCTCATCCAGCTGTGCCGGCTTTCTGAAGACCTGGCTGCCTTTCATGATGCTCATGGGTATCATCCTCACAGTGGCCCTGGCCATCAACCTCCGATGACCCAGCGCGGCAGGATAAGGACACGGCGAACCTCCCTCACCCCCCCATGGAGACGGAGGAAGTGACTACAACACTGGGAACAGCGTGGAGAGGGGCGGGGGTGTCACACAGCGCTGAGACCGCTCACCTCTACGAGAGGAACGTCGGACCAGACGTTGTCGCTGGTTTTACTGCAGTGTTGAAGCTGCAAAACCCCAGCGATGGAGTTTCATTTAGATTTATCTGTCCTGACACCAACATGGCTGAAACACACTCATGCCTTGCTTTCAGATTTTGAGCGGATAGGGGGGGTAATTCCCCTGATTCAGTGCTTTCAGACTTTCCTACCGGGGAGCACGAACATGTTATATCATAGCTGCCTTTCTTGAGTTTATTGCATCTCATGCTTGATCTTCCAGAGTACTGCACTTAAGATCCAAATACACAGGAACAGAAAATATTTTTGTGCATTTTTACATTGTAGATATACGAAAATCTTCATCTTCTAAAAGAAATATTTTCTCAGAGAGACGTTGTACATGCATTACATGTTAACATCAGGTCATCAGTGTAATGATTGTAGCAACCTCGATGAATGTGGCTGTGATGTTTCAGGTGCTACTCAGAAAACTAGCATATGCTGGAAAAGTTGTTTTATTCAGGCAATTCAAAATAAAAGATAAAATTAAAAGAATTAACTTTCAAAGGCCTGACATTTTTGTATTTAAAATCAATTTTTTTATTGATTTCAAGCAAGTGAGTTTTTTAATTTGAGGTTTTCTGAAGCTGCAAATCATTATAGGCAAAACCTAAACAAATAAATGCTGAAATATACTCATTTTCATTCTATTTATCTATATGTGTACATTTTGTTTTTGAAGTTAAGTAACAGAAATGCAGCATTTTTTCAGGATATGAAAATTTTCTGAGTAGCACCTGTATGTCTGGTTTTCGTAGGAGAATGCGAGGCAAAAGCCAGTGCCTAACCGTGAGCTACGGTTTTAGTTTTACAGTTGTTTAAAAAAAATGTTAAGTCTGCACGATGGCTGGCTCTCCAGATCTGTTGCCATGGCGGTCGCGAGCCCTCTGAAATCCCCTCATTGTTTGCAAACGGAAAAAAAGTGTTGAGCCCTCTCTTTGTCTGCGGTGCTTCCAGAAGCAGCAGGTAGCCAGGATCCTCAGGTTTTTCACGCTCACCATCCCCCAAACTCCACATCCCCCCCCTGTTTCCCCCTGACGGCTGAGCAGCGTCGCTCCTGCTGCGTCTCTGCCCCGCAGATCAGACTCCAAGCTTCGCTTTCAAAGCTTCGGTAGATGCCAACCAGCAGCGTGCAATAATCTGAAGTAGATTTTTCTTTTTTAACCGTAGGGCTAACTCGGTGCCAGGTTTTCTACATTTCGTTGTCCTCATCAGGTTTCCGAAAGCAGATCTTCCATGGCCTGTTCTCTCATGGGTCTCACCTCGGTTGCCTGTAAATATTTGACCACACATTCGTGTACATCAGGTGCTCTTTATTAACTTTATGCCTCATGTGATGAACGTCTGTATTATTTCCATTTTTTGTAATTCTTTGACTCGGCTTTTTATCAGGTCTGCCGGGCGGTGCAGCTGACTCGTGCCTGGAAGAGTTCGTGCAGTAACTGGAGAGCGAGCATGCAGTTGCACGCCTGCATGTGTGAATCGCATGAACGCAAGAAAACGAACATAAACGTGTGAGAGTTGCTGCGGCTTCTTTAATAATCAGCTGCGTTTTATTGGAGAAAACTGCCTTGTGATTTATTTCTATATTTAGTGCTCCATTTTCCCCTCCTAAATAGATTGCTGATTATCTTTAGTGAGAATAATTGATACATTAGACTGCAACGGGCTTGCTTATGTTGATCTGAATGTGGTGCAAATAGCCTGTTTCATATGCAGACCAATTATAATTTTTTTCCAAGCATTGAAAATATGAAAGAAATTGAGAATTTGTGTCATTATTGTCTTTAAGGCTATAAAAATAGAAGATTTTGCGTACGTACACTAATCTTTTTAAAGCAATGTGAAACATTCAAGATGTTTAAGCACTGGGTGAAAGTAAGAAGCTTTTAAATGGAGCGTGTATAAAACAAAAAGTGGGAAAATGTTTGGATTTAGGCTCACTTTACATCCACGGTGCAGGAAGATGTTTCTGATTTAATGATCAGCAAATTTTTATTTAATTACATTTAATCCAAGGGGTCATTCGTTGTAGTTTGAGCTATTAAATGCCTTTAATATCAGTATTACTGCCTCTCAAATATAAGCTACTTGTGTGTATATTCTAGTTAGAAAAGTAGTGCAGCGGGTCTCTACTAGGATGCATGCATTGAGTGGAAATGATTTAAATAGTTTTAGATGCTGCCTGCTGCGGTGCCTTGTTGTATCCAAGAGCCACTTCCAAGAATGTGGAGACCTGTGGTCCCAGCGAATACAAAAGCCAGTTGGGTTGCCATCATCAGTGCCACTATATCCATATGAATATAAATATACCTAAAACCAATCTGCAAAGTCCAAACTATTCTGTTTCTCTAATGCTTCGGATATCTTTTATGCTGCTGCTCATGTGGTGATGGGGAACTTTCAGAAACTCTGAATGTGTTGATGACTTACAGCTGTAATACGAATAAAGATGTTTATTATTGTAGAAGTGTGTAGGACTGTTGTTTTTCCACATCATTGAATCGTGATGGATGCGTTTCATCAGCGGGACGGATGACGGCTCAGCCTCTTCATGAAGTTTCTATAAATACACTCGGTGTGATCGTAGAAGCTGTCTGAATACACATCTTTGACTCTTTCCTGTTAAGTGGTTAAGGTCTCGCTCTGGCCGTCATCCTACACAGCATCATGCCTTTCAAAAGCACTTACCCTTGTCAATCATTTCACCACCCTTTAGAGTCATTAGAGGACAGTTAAGTCGGCTGTAAAACATCACATTTGGATGTTTTCTCCACTGCGCAAAAATTTAAATCAACAATAGTCTTTGTGAAAACTATAAAGGTTCAATTATTCGAATTATTTTAACTCTTTAAAATGAATTTGGTTGCATGATCTCACTGCTTTTATTTCAAATATACACAGAAAATGATTTTCTACATAATGAGTGTGAGCTGGGGATTATTTGTTTAAAGGCTTAAAATACTTTAACGTTGATGTGGATGCATTTGTAGTGGGTTTCTTTCGTAGTTTCAGGTTTAAAATGTACTACCCTTTCATGTTTATTGCAGACTGACTTCCTCATAACTACAAAATCATCTACTAAATAGATAACTAATTTCATTTGTATAATTTTCAGGAAAACTGACATGTAATCAAATTGTCATTAAAATTATTAATTATATTTTTCGTGAGGATAGAAGTCAACTGAAAGATTAGAGCAAAGAATTGGGGGGGTGGGGGCTGTAATATTTGTATTTGGGACAAGACCTTTTGTGCTTAAATAACATGTATGTTGCTGACCTTAAAGAAAATTTTAATAAGATTTCCATATTTCTTCAATTAAAACTTTAACAAACAGGAATTAACAAAAAACATGATGGCCAAAGGGGGAAATGACCTGAAAGGGCAAAAAAGTCCTCGATGACCTTTAGGGGGTTATCACACCTGGGTGGCTGAAATACCAGAGCTTCACTGATTTTCTCCGTTTCTACAACATATAGGCTACGCTAGATTTTCCATGTTTTTTGGGCTTCTTACTGCAACAGAAAGTCCAGATTTCAGCTGCTAAAAATAGACTCAGGTGAAGGTGATATTGGCCAAAATCCCCGCTGTGCCACGCGTGATATGAGAAGAAGAGCTGGCATCTCCGCCGCTTTCTCCTCATCATCCATCCCTCCTGCCAGAAAGGGGAGAGATCTGGTGGATCCGGACGCAGAAGCTCCTCCCCGCAGATCATCGCGCTGCTCCGTGGTGCTTTTTAACTTTCATTGTTGAGGAGGAGGGGGTGGGGGAGCAGCGACGCCCCGCTTTGCCACGAAAAAAAAAACAAGGATCAAACACTCCCTCTGATCAACGCAACCCCCAACTTGGTTTCTCATGGAAATGCAGTCCTGCCTCCCGGCGACACTTTCTGCACGACCGCAAAGTTGAAGGCGCATTCCCAGCCGGGACACCCAGCGACAGGGATGCCTGTGAGGAGCTGATCGTTCACATCTTTCCCTCCCCCGCAACTTTTGCACTTTTTCTTCCCTCCTTCTCTCCGCTGCTTTGCGCTTCTTGTTCTTGGAGCCGCGCGCCTCTTTCTCCGCAACATGCTGGATTTGACGCGAGCTTTTGTTTTCTACGCGCTCCTCGGCTCCGCTTGCACGTCGTGCCCGCCGCGCTGCGAGTGCTCAGAGGCGGCTCACACCGTCAAATGCGTGTCCAAAGACCTGCGGAGTATCCCGCCCGGGATCCCCGGATACACCAGGAATCTGTTTATAACCGGGAACCAGATCAGTCGGATCGGTCCCGAGTCCTTCAGAGGTCTGGATAACGTGACCACCCTGACTCTGAGCAATAACAGGTAGGACTCTTCAGGTGGCTTCCTGCGCCTAAAGAGCCTCGCAGTTTGTGAATTTATGTTTTTAAAAGCATTTTTCGGTCTGTATTTTGTTATATATTCGGTTTTATATCTATAAATGTCATGACTGGTGCCACATTGTAAATGTGATCTGTCTGCACACCTAGAATTTCCATGGTGGAATCCCACACCTTTGCCAGACTCCTTAGCCTCCGGTCTCTGGATCTGAGCAACAACCAGCTGGCTGTCATCCACCCCGAGGCGTTCACCGTCCCCGACCAGTCTCTGCGCGAGCTCAACCTGAGCCGAGCTCTCTACAACCATTCGTCGGTGATGGACCTGGCCACGTCTCTCCGCTGGAGCTCCCTGCAGTCCCTGCGGGTTCTCGACCTCTCCGACAACGGCCTCATCTACATGCCGTCGCACATCTTCTCCCACCTGAGCAGCCTGCGGCGGCTCGAGCTCTCCAACAACTCCCTGGTGGCCATCCACAACTCCACCCTCTCCGGGTTGGAGACCCTGGAGGAGCTGGACCTCACCCTCAACTCCCTGAAGACGGTGACGGAGGAGGGTGTGGAGGAGCTGGACTCCGTCCCTGCGGCCAGCCTCCTGCTGGGGGACAACCCGTTTACGTGCACGTGCGGGATTGAACCTTTCGCCCTGTGGCTCAACAGATCTCAGGATCGCGTTAGAGATGCAAAGAGCCTCACGTGCGCCTTCCCGGCCAGGATGAGGAACACGACCGTGCTCGCTGCGGGCACGCTGACTCTGGGATGCCACCAGAGGAACGCCGGAGCGGACCTGGCTTTGCAGACGTCTTACGTCTTCCTGGGGATTGTGCTGGGCTTCGTGGGCCTCATCTTCCTCTTCGTGCTTTACCTCAACAGAAAGGGGATCAAGAAGCGCATCTATGACATGCGGGACGCCTGCAGGGAGGTGTGGGAGGGCTACCACTACCGCTTCGAGATCGACTCTGACCCCAGGTTATCACAGGTCTCCACAAGTGCTGACGCGTGAAAGGATCATCATCTCCCTGCCCTCTAGAGTATTTTCTTATGAGACTGACTGTTTTTTTTAATGCATTTATCCCTAGCAGAATGTTAAAAAATGTACAGATTTATCTGTAAATATATATATATGAAATATAACCTTAAAGGAGAACTTCGCTTTTTTTAACCTGGGGTCTGTTTTCATCTTTCCTTTCATACATGTGAGTGATGGAGAAAGGAAAGTTCAAGATGCTCCAGTATTTAGCCGGGCAGGCAGCTAGCCGCACAGCTAATGGTAAGTATCGGGCAACCACTCACTTCTATGTTCGCCCTAAAAACGTGCTTTTTGTTCTCACACTGAAGTATTCTGAAGGTCTCAACAAGTGTCCGACAATGTACTCGAGAGGAGAAATGAACGAAAATATCTGTATAACCTGGCGATTTCAAGCGTTAGATGTCGGGTAGTAAAATGTCTCACCGGTGTTTTGGCGCGAGATTTGGACACAGACAACAGGACTCAGACGCCTAAACATAAAAAAAGTCGGACACTCGTTGAGACAATCGGAGCACTTCAGTGTGGGGGAAAATGCACGTTTTACGGGCGAACTTACATGTGAGCAGTTGCCCGATACTTATTAGCTGGGATGCTAGCTGCCAGCTAAATACTGGAGCTATCTTGAACGTTGTATGAAAAGAAAGAAGAAAACAAACCCCAGGTTTAAAAAAAGTGAAATTCTGCTTTAACCAGCCTGTTAATCGATGCATGCACTCCAAAATGATCCAGCTCTTTACATACACACCACGTTTATATGACAGTTTTAATTCTTCTTTAATCCACAGTTAAAGTTAATTCAGCTTTAAATAGAAGAAAAATGAGCATGTAAACATTTAATTTCTGATGCAAATGTCAATTCAGAATTAAAATATTCTCCTTAGGGTTTACATGGAAATGTTAATTCCAAATTAAGGTTTAGGCTACTAAACATATTTTCTTAAAGGGATACTCCGCCCTCAGAATGATGTGCCTTCATTTAGCATCGTTGTAGCCGCAGGAAAATAAGATGTAAACCTCCCGATATCTCCGGCTACATGATGAATATCAAGAAAGAGTTCCAACGTCTCAATCAGCATAAGGGTGAGTAAACAAATGAAGGCACATCATTCTGAGGGCGGAGTATCCCTTTAAGGCTGTAATATAAACAGCAGAGTGATAGGAAAAGGTTTGTCAGAAGCCATCTGCAAAAAAAACAGAAAACTAATTAATAAAGCTTGCTTTCACTTCTTTGATTTTCTTGAAGACATTACGTAATAATCTACATTGATCCATATATTTAAAGAGCTGTTTTGCTTTTCGAATAGAGCCTTAGCACCTCAAACATATTCTCATGTAACTGTCTGGCTTTAACAGATGGTATAAATCTTCATCTGTGTGACTAAAAAGAAACATTTTCAACCTCAAAGCTGCACAACCTAAGCCTGAGCAGACTGCAAGGACAGCTGCTATTGGCCCTTACTGGGGACTGGGTGACTAAATGCAGACAGTGTAGCCTGCAGTGGATCACAGAAGTAGTTTGATGCTGAATCTCAGGTACCTCTCATCTCAGGTTACTGTGTCTCAGTGCTCCTGGCCTCCCCTGGGGCACATTGCCACATTCAACTCGGCATCCTACTAGACTGTGAAGTCTCAAAAAAGCTTCTCTCTTTTTTTTTTCTTTCTTTTTTTTTAAACTTACTTCTTTCTGTCTACCCCACCACCCCACGCCTCTTGAACTTTCTTTTGCCAAAAGCAGTGCTTGGGGGCACAATTCTGCTCCCAGTAGCTGGAGGAGCTTTGAACGCCCTACTCTCCTCCCATACATTCAAACCCCAACGCAGCCCTTTCTCTTTTCACTCTCTCCCATTTTTCAAATTTAATACCAGCTTTGCTCATGCCAGTGTAGGTAAAACACTTCAAGAACTGTAGCTGAATCTTTGCTTTAACAAAAATAGGAGGGGGGGGACAAACAAGGCCTCCACTAGTTCAGATCAGCTGGGGGCGGATTTCACAAATGACTCAGACAACATGGTGCAAAGAGGCTGTGCCACCAGCAAATATTTACAGGTGAAACAGAGCCGTTAAAGAGCGGTCAGACATTATTAAGACACCTTTTTGGAAGAGTAGAGTTCACCGGCTGAGTCCTAGCAGCTCAACAAGCAACAATTAAGAGAGTGACTGAATTGTTCCTTCGACACTTTGTACCTCATTAACAAAAAGGCAGGTTAGTGCCAAGGCTTATCACTCACAATTTAGCTCTACTGGGCGAAAAAAAACACAAAACAACAAGGTAAGAGTACATAGAGACAGAGAGAGAGGACTGCATGGCCAGTGTGGGTTTTAGCGTTCCGGAAGCATCCTTTGCTTTAATGAGAGCTCGTTGGGAATATAGACCGTTTCAGCCAGAATGCCAAGCATTAAAAGCAGTCATAAAATCTGTGCCATCTACCATACAGTTCTCTCCAGGGAGTAGCTATACCTCATTATATCAAACGATCTTCCATTTAGACCTGTTCATGATCCAGCGTAGGTCCTCACCTCCTCCTCCTCCACATCCTCTCCACTTAGTGTGCACGGCTACGGGGTGGTGGAGGCACATCTTAAACCGCTCTTAAGTGGTGATGACATGAGTTTTAAACCAATTAGAAGCTCTCTCAACAAAAAGCAGTCATGGTCCTCTGCAGATTTTACCATGCACTCACAGGCTCTCGTCACGCTCGCTGTTTTCGCCCGGTCGCTCAACCGCCTCAGTGACTCCAACATTCGTGCAGTTACCCTTGGTTATTACCCTTGGCTGCTGTTGCTTGGGTTGTCAGAGCCTTTGTCCCACTCGCTGGGCAAGATGCCAGCTGCAAGCTGGAATAAAAATAATTCTGCAGGGCTCTCATGCAGACACACACAAGCATATGAACACTATCAGATGTACGCACAGTCATGCACTCATAAATAAGGACGTGCCCCAGTATAAGAATGGAGGGCCACTTTTCTAGATATTAATGGAGATAATGTTGCACTATTAAAGGTCAGGTCAGGTGAGATTAGAGTGGCTGCCCTGCTCTGACAGGGTGACCTTTAGTAGAACTTGTTCGCAGTGTGACTTCTCTCCTGTTCCCCTGCAGCGTCTTTGGGACGATGCCTTACTTACACAGCCTGGGGGCATGTATTTTATGTATGCAATCATTTGAAATGTGCCCTAATAACCTGACCCGCTGTTCAAAATCAGCAACAGCTTCTACATGAATCTGAAACCTTTCTTAAGAACCAATGGAAAGTAACTGCATGATCTCGGGGAACCTACGAGAATATCTTCAGTTATACACAAAACAAAAGCTCTGAGTGGTTTCAGAAGATGAGGCTGCAAATAGTGTATGAGCTGAGAGATGTCAGTCAGTTGGACTGGAGCTGCTACATGATGCCCTTTTGGATGATGAAGATGTGACTTGTTTACCCTTCTGCGTGTAAAGATGAGAGTGTTTGTTGACGTCAATGCCACCCTTCAGATGTAAATGAAGAGGAGTGGAGCTATGAGTCCTGGGTGTTTTAGGCCCTACAGGATGATAACTCTATTGCAGATGAGCAATTAACGTCTCACAAGCCGAAGCTTCTGTCTGACCTCCCAGTGTGTCAGTTCTTTCTCTCTATCTCTTTATCTGGATCTCTGGGTTCGTTGCATTTTCCCACTGTAAGCTCAGCCAAATGATGAGTGAATAACTATAGCTAATTCAGCAAAATTTGATTGTAGATGTATAACAGTTCCAAATAAAAAACAATGTCAAAGCATAATGCAGTCCTAAATCCAGCTGCATTTACATTGTACAATGCAAAACATCATCTCCCTGGCACGAGATTAATAACTGCTCATACCAACACAATAAAGTTGTCCAAAATCATTTATGTTTATTGCAAATTGCTTCTGCCAAAGTCCTGTTAAATAACAAAGGGGACGTATACACCAAAGACTTACTGTCTGCCTGATAGGAGAAATCGCAAATGCTTTATATGGGTGGGGATTCTGACTGAAATGAGCAGAGTGCATTAACATATATCCTTTGTAGTGACACAGTTATTATCACTTTGTTCTTTTATACCCACATTTAACCTTGGCTGAAATAGTGCTGAATATGAGTAATACGTTCCAGGTCCTAACCTGTGTGCCGATGTTACCCGGTGTTAAAAATACCTTCAAATACATTATCATGATAGCGCAGCATGCATAATGTCTCTCCATTAATTTGCAGGTGCATATTTTTCTCTGAATAATTGCTGCTGTATCTGTTCAACTCCAAGTGAAGGTGTATTAGAGATGAGATGAGGCCACTGAAATCCTGTGAGTACTCCTGCGGGCTTTAAGAGAAACTTTTCTGAAAGAAACATTTGTTATCGAAGTAAACCTAGCAAAGTTCAACTTCAGCCGGAGATAGCTCTAAATCTGGAAGATGTGAATCGGAAATCTATACTTTTCCTTACGGAGCACGTGTTAATGTGCAAAATACTCGGAACAGAGGGAAAACAAGAAATAATTCTGTGAATGTGCATCACTTCTGGGTCGACGCGGCAAGGTTTCATCGACAGCTGTTGGAATGATGTGGCTAATGATGAACCACGTTTTCACTATTAGGCCTTGTTGCAGATGTATTCATTGATCAGCATTAATCCTATTAGCTTATTCTTCATGCTCACATGTGCATGGATAGAATTAGGTAAACGTATGGGATGAGTATGAGTGGATGTATTGGTGTGATAATAGATTTTTTCTTTGGTGTTTGTTATGTAACCCTGAGAAATGGAAAGTAGTGGAGTTCTCATGTTAACCAGATTAGGATCAGGAGCTCAGAGAGAGTTAGACAGTAACCATGCCAACTTAGTTAGATTATTTGTAACTGAGCAAAAAACAGATTTTCAATTTTATTTTTATTACTTTATTTTGACTTTTGAAATTGTGGTTTTGCATTCATTCCCACATTTTTCCCTGAAATAGAAAGCCATTTGCATTTTTTAACTATAGAAAAGATGCTTCAGCATTCATGCAGACGTGCCTCCAGCAGCATTGATTGAAAAGCTTCTTACACATGGTATATCTGCCAGCCGCCCCATCTGTGGGCAGCATGCATCAAAACTGGCTCTGACACGACGCAGCTTTTCATCTGCAGACTTTGGAGTCATATAGGTTTAGATTATGTTCTCTCCCTCCTTCTCACTCTTCTGTCGGTCTGTCTTTTTTTTTTCTCTGTGCCAAAAGCATATAATTTGTCATCCAGAGAAATTTTTCGCTGCTCTCTTGCCATCACTGCGGAGCACATTTCCGTGATCTCCGGGGATCAAGGGGTTTTCAATAAAATAAAAAAAAGACTCCATATCATCCTAGTGACCCTGGCTTCACGCTGTAAGGCTTCTAATGAGCCTTCAGCAAACAGGATGACTTTTTTTTTTCTTTTTTTCTGGTCTGAGCCAGTTGAGCTGTGACCCGGCACAGGCCTTGCAAATCAAAGACATCTCAAGTCTACTCATTATTTACTTGTGACAGCAAGCAGGAAAACATGATTAAAGCAAACCAAATCAAATAGAGGAGAGAAGAGCAGAAACAGCACTAGGCCTACTGAGATATGCAAAAGCAATTTTATCAACTGTTTCCTTCGCGTTTCAACACAGCTGATGGTCAAAGCCGCCAATTAAGTAAGAAAATGCAATTCATTGCAATATTTTACTTCTTTCAGCTAATTTTGCAGAACCGAAAACAAATGAATCATTAAGGTACTCCTGCTACCCGTCCAAATATGCAGGATGGAGTGTAATTGTTTTCAGCGTGTGTCACCGAGGCAAGATGAAAAGATGACTTAGCTGTGTCTGTGGCGCCATCAATCATCAGAACGTCTGTGTATGTCCAACGCCTTTAATATCTCAAAAAGTCACTTTGTCTGTCAACACACTGTGTCACATTGCCGAGGAACATTCAGAAGGTCAGCCTGCTCGACATGCTTCTCATATTCATGATGTGGTGTTTAGGAAAGTCATTCTCTTATCAGAAAGGTTGGACGCATGAGTCACCGTCAGACATGACTAATTACGGAAGGACAAATACGATTCTAAAGCACAGATTAAAAAAGTACATATAGTTAAGGCATTCCTGAAACATCAAACATGCTAATAAAAAAGATTCGACCAATCAGTGATATTATCCATTTAGAGAGGTTCCTGATGCGCGTGGAAACACTTGCAGGTTCGATGATTAGATGAAAGAAGCTGACAGAGGATCTTGTGTTGTCAAAGCTCTGCTACCCAAGCAAATGTTGGCACAGACAAACACACTTGCCCAGACACAATTTAGCCATCAGATGGAAGCTTTTAGATGTCAAGGCAACACATCCTATAGAGGAAGAGATGGAGAAGGGCCTTTAGGAGACTTCGAGGGCGAGGGAGACTAAATCTAACTTGTCCCCACCAATGTGGAGAGGGCTTTATTAGGGCCTGGGTATTTCATTAAGGCAGCCATTACAGTCAGCTTCGTTTAGTTTGACACAGGCGTAACACAGTGGGACACTCGAGCTTTCACACAAACACACACACACACAAGCACTGAACCAGTGCAGTTCCAATCCAGTCCACCTGAACAATAAGCAATGGGGCAAATTCCTTTCACTATAATTAAAAAGATCCCTCCCATCCCCCAAGAATACATATTGTTCCATCCACAAGCTTTCCCCACACTCACAAAGACCATCCGTCATTCTGCCTTAATGTGTTTAGTTGCACCACACAAGGACGAGGGATTTTGAATGAAATCATAAAGGACACTTTGATTTCCGTTACATGCAAGAGGGGATCCTATATATCACTCCCGAAGTGTGTGTTCCTTTCCAGGAAATGACTCCGTCCTTATGCTCTAATAAATGGTTGAGCTCTTCCTTCATCTCTCCGTCTCCACCTCGTAAGCACATAAAACGCAGGAGTGCGGCACCAGGCGCTAATGCGGTAATTCTATAATACATTTCATATCATTTGGCACAGCTGTTTCCCTAATGATAAACAAAACCTTACAGATATCCACATTTCTCCCTGTATACATGCCGATGTAGCGGCGTACATCGTGATTCTGTTTGGTGTCAGTTTGAGCCAAGCCGCTGACTCGCTTTCTGCCAGCCTGCTTTTCCGTTCTTTCCAGTCAACTGATCTCTAAACCGATTGTTAGCCTCCGCATGCGGGCCATGCACAAGTCATTCCATGAAGAGATTGGAAAGCTGGGAAGACTGCAAAAAAAGAAAAAAAAGAAAAGAGAAAAAGTCAAACAAGTGAGTGAGAGCCAGATAAACTCATCTCTGATCTTAAGTGACAATTTGACTAGGCATTTTGCCAGGAGAACGGCGTACTGATGAAAGAGTGCATAAATAAAGGATGCAGAGAAGACGTCAGCCAGCCACAGAAGAGTGGAACAGACAGAAAGGCAGAGAGAGGAAGGGAGGGAATGACATGGAGGGATGGCGAAGCATTTGGACACCTCTGGCTAGATTCCCTTGCCCATTACAGTGTCTGGATTTGACTTCACATGCCATTAGAGGCAATGTAAATCAGCAATTAGGTGCACAAATGAAGAAATGTCAGCTATTACCTGGAGCACAACAGGCCAACAGAGCTCACCACAGTGCATTCCAGCACAGTGAGCATGCCTCGTCTTACAGCCAGTCACCCACCTACACAGGTTCACACACATAGTGAGTGTTTAACACACACACCCACGTGGGTCTCCGATCACAGCTGAATTGAGCCATTCCTGGCTGGCTGTGGCAAAAGGATGGCACGAAGATGTGCTGCTCAATTAGACAAGTTGTTGTATTCCCTGCAGAACAAACAGTCTATCCGCTTCCAGCAGACAGTCGACCAGATCGAATAATAAGCAAGAAAATGGCAAAGCTCAGATAAATGGATAAAGTGCATTAACAGGTGATGTACTTCTGCTTCACCTAAATTGATTTTGAGTACTTAAACTTTTGCAGAACTTATAAATGCATTTCATGAAAAAGGTTCGTCCTCTTAAGTAGATTTTGTTATGAGGGCGAAATATGGTCAGACTTATAGATCAGAAGGACCCCAGAGAGATTGGTAAAAAAAAAAAAAACTGTATTTTTGAAAAAAAAAAAATTCATTTTGCAGCACTGTCAGCACAGTTGTCCTTATTATGCAGCCACCCAAATAGAGCCCCCTCTAATCCATGGGCACACTGGCCTGTCAGATTTCCCGCAAAGATCAAGAACGCACACACACACACACACAAACACACAGGCATTCCATGCGGCACCACTTCTGCACATGTCCTAAGCCAGCAAAGGCATTACTTTGCAGAGTTTAAGGAAATTCACACAGATTTGGTGAGATCGTCAGGGAAACACAGTGCCCTCGATTACTCCATGTCCAAGCGTAGCTTTCACTGTGTGGGGGACAGGCAGCTGTGACCTCAGGAAATGGAAGTGTTACACTTCATCTTTGAGCATCCCCCCCTCCAGGGATGTGTTCACTCTAATGCAAGTTATTAGAGCAAACAGCTGCATTAGCCATGGGAGAGCCTCTCGTTCAATGTATGCTCTCCATGTTTGCGTAAATACTCGACAATGACATTGACAATCAATGCAAAGTTGGGCAGATATTGCTCACAATGGAATATTCAGAGTTTTTCTCTGTGACCCTCTGTCCTACTGTGCATTTGCTTAAGCTTTTTCAAACAGACCAAAGCATCCTTGATGATTTACCTGGTAATTAGACAGATCTCCAGTGTCATGTGTCATTTAACACCTCACATAGCTTCTTCCTCTGAGCTAAGTAACACAATGTTAATGGATGGAGGCGCACAATCTATCTTTACGTGCAACAAAGGCATGCTTTCTTCTGCTGTCAGTGGATCTTGTTTGTGTAGCTGTCTGGCAAGGGAAAGCCGCCTTGCGGTCTTGTAAAACAATATAATTGAACAAGAGTTTATCTTTGTTGGCTTTAGCTGCTTTAGGGCTGATCTATAGTGGCAGAAGGTTAAAAAAAGAAGTGAGGCATGAATAATTACAACAATTTTTTTCACACTGGAGAACATAAAGAAATTCTGAAATAAGCTAAGGCCCCATCATAACTACATCTCTATATGTCTGTGATGTCCTGTTTTGATACTATTAATATAAAAAGAATTCAACATGGCAACCCTGAGAGGGAAATGAGTAACTTGTTGATTGGGTGTCTGCAGCTCCGGCCTTCCTTTAACATTTCAGATGCTTCCTCTATTTATGCAACAGACAGCTGCAAGCGGCTGAAGATGCTAGAGCCACTTGGAGGGATGAGGGCAGACAGCAGCATGCTGCTGAAGGTGGCAGCTTTATGCATGGAGATGTGTTTTTCAGGCCAAGCCTGGCAGCAAGTTTACACATGCCCCTGAATACATGACAGCCATGGCATAGAAAAAAAAAAGATGGAATAGGAAGAGATGCTTCTGAGTCCTGTTATGAAAGGTGTGGAATGATTTCCCAAAAATAAAACCGCCCATCTAAGCAGAGTTTATATTCCTGCTGCATCTCACTTTCCCTTTACATACACAAACTCAGCTGAGTAAGCACAGATGCCTGAATGACTCTTTACCTTTGCCCAACTTCTTTTCTTCCTATGCCAGATGCTGTTTGTCTTCAGCACTTATGCTTATGGAACTGTGGAACCATCTGAGCCACCCTGCAGTAGAATCGTGCTCCGCTGGGTTTAGAGCGGTCTATGGGGAGGATTAATGTGACAGAGCCTCCCAAACGTGCCACAAGACCATCATCTTTGGCTCTGGCAGCAAGAAACTCACACAAAGGGGGTTAGTAAGATGAGTTAAACTGGCTGACTGCTATCTACCACACCCCACCCCCCACAAAACCTCCTGTGCAACTAAAACAGGCCTCTCTATGCTAAGAAGCATCGAAGACAAGCAATGACAGGCAGAAGAAAAATGTGCATTGCTTTAAATCATCCCTCTGCTTACCATTAAAGAATGAGAATAATGGAGAATATTGAGATGTTGCTTGTTATTGATGTGTCTTTTATGAAACGGCAGTATTGATGGGAGTGTGACACTAATGTCTGCCCTGTGGCAGAGGAAAGGGAAGAAGCATTAGAGAAAGCGATCACTGTTCATTTATTTGCATGAAGGGGAAAAAAAGTGAATGTTTTGCCAAAAAACATATACGCTAATGATTTCAAGATCCAATTTTGTCCCTTTATGAGACTTGGAAGTATATATCAAAACTTGCATTTGCAGAATTCAGTGTTATCGCTTTCCTGGTTTTTCCCATAAATATCCGCACAAATAATTTTAAAAGCGACAAAACATATGACGCTGGCTGGAGGGAAGGCAAATCTTAGATTGCAGCTGTTTCTCTTTAAAGCACCCGTGGCCTGATTACAGAGTTTAGTTTGAGAAGACTCGCGCCCCAGGTGCCACCCTGTGACAGTTGGGCTCAGATGGGTTTAAACCACCAATTGCACCACTGGCAGCACTTTGCCTCCATATGCTGCAGAGTGGGCAGGCGATCTGGGCCGCTCAGCAGGCCATGTGGAGTGGGTCAGGAGGACAGAGCTCTTTGCCCACAACTGTCAAGGGGTTTGCTGTTTCTTTTGTTGTATATGGCACTAAGGGTAGGCTGGCAATATTGTAGGCCCATATTCACCAAACAGTGGAAGGGTGTGCTGGAGAGAGAGAAAACATTGGCTATCCCAGAGGTTAATGTGGAGTGCAGATGGCAGCAGAGAAGACAAGATGGCTAATGTGCACGCTGATGGTGAAAAAGAAAAAAACCCTTGAAGGCTTTTTATTTTTATTTATTTTTTTCTGAATGACGTCTCCAGCTTTCGTCAAGTGGCTCCCCAAACAAATATCCTCACTGTGCAAAAGATGCTCAAAGACAACCCTACTTTTAAATTAACTGCAAATGTCTTTGGATTTATTTATAAAGGATAGTTGTCTTTTATTTATGAGAGAAGTTGCTAATAAAATTGTGAGTTGAGGTAAACCAGAAGGATCTCAGAGCAGTTTGCAAAGTTTCAGATACATTTTTTAAATGGATTCTATTTTTTTCTTCTGTCTACATCAATTGATCCAGATGTTGAATGATTTGTTCATTGATTTTAAAATAGAAGGGGCGGGGAGGGGGTTGGGGCTTCGTCTTCACAAAGGAATCTTGAATCCCTTCTTGGAGGCTTTGGATTTTTGGTTACCAGCTTGACTGAAGCCTTTTGTCACCACTGACAGTCTGTGAAGTGCATGGTGCTTTAGCACACTTTGAAAGCTTAAACAATCCCCTCCATAACATCCTCTTAAACCTCATGACTTGGTTTTTACCCAAACGTGCACCATAAGATGTGAGACGTATGGTAGATATGTGGCTTCTAGATTAAGTCAACTAAACTTAATTGACAATGGCAGGCTTCGTTTCTAGAAGTACCTTAGGAATGACTGAAAGAATTGTGATGCACAAGAGCTCATTGAAAATTTCAGTGTCTTACCTATAAAAATTAATGTAAGACTCAAAAAAATGTCTATGTGACTTGCTATTATGGTTCCTTTTGTCGACTAATTACCAAATAATAAGACCTCAACAGTCTAAAGTATAACAAAATTCTTGCTGCATCATAAACAAAAGTTTTTCCAGCATCCCAACATCATTTGATAGAACTGACCATACTTAACTCGCACACTTAAATAGCGGGTGGTTGTATTGTACAATACAACTGCCCGCTATTTCACTTCCACTTGGCTAGTAATATACAGTGTTTAGGGTAAAGACACTCCCGCATCTTAGTGTGAGTCCAAATATAATCCATCTCAATCATTCTAATTCTCTTCATCCTCTGTATCTTTCTTCATCTCTTGATGTGTATTCTAACTCGGGGGTAATAAAAAGAGACATCATTTTGGATCCTTTCAGTTTGCTATCCTTTTACACCCCTGGGGCATTACAATTAGCAACACCAAAAAAAGACCCCAGACAGTACCTAAAGCCAGACCAAGGAAGGAACCACCAGGTCTGTGCTCCACACACTTCATCAAATGTGCTTGTGCTATCCTCTCTGGGAGGGGGGGTAATGGAATAACTTCTTTCCGAGGTGAAGGCTGAGCTCAGAGATGGTAGAGAGCATCGTTAAAAGCAGATGAGCATACTCATAAGAGAGAGAGGCCAGGCAGCTGCAGAAAGGGCAAGCTTTTATAGGGATAACCTTTGGCTGAGTGCAAGCAATCAACATCTTTTCTTTGTCTAAGGCTCTCAAACCCCACCCACCTCCACCCCCAGATGTGGGTGTTCTCCGGTTTGTTGGCTACTTTTTTTGTTATTTTTTTCTCCCTCTTTTCTCACACAATCAGACTTTCTGTCGACATGGTCATTGCCACATGGCCCTGACACGATGTTGAATGAACAGGTTAAGAGTCTCTGATAGGCTGCCTGTTTTCAGATGCTGTAATGGCGTTGATTCACTTTCTGTATTGCACCACAGAGGTAATGGGGGGGCCAAGTATGACCACAACGACATATGAAAATGATAGTGTTTGCCATGTACTGGCTTGTTGATTTGCAGCCTGATGGATGTTTAATATTCACTGCTGGGTCGTTGTGGATACTTCGTAGAGCTACTTAGCAGGTCTTTGTGGTTGTAGCACACAACCTCAGAGAGGCGGCTAGGGTTAGGGGACAGTAGAAAGGGGAGCGACTTCACATTAATGATGTGGTATGTGTGCTCCGATCTTGGTCTGTCTGAAAAGGGAAGACGTATATTCGATGATTAAAAGGTTTGTTCTAATTAACAGAAGTGACTGTGTCTGGACGAAGAGCCAATAATCAAGTTTGGAAAGACAAGAAGGAGAACGGGGACACGGTGACCCCCTTAGGAGAGAGCGATGAGCAAACAGAGGAGGAGAGTGGTGCACACTTGGTTTACTTGCTGTGACAATGACCGGCCTTGTAACCAAAACCTTGAGTGACCCTGTATCTAAACATATTTACTAGAGAACGACATGAGGCTATTTTTTCAACTAAAATCCAATGAAATGGAAGGACATTTTCTACTGACGTTTTCTCCTCTTTTTTGGCACAGTAACAACAACTTCCTATACATTTTTATGAATTCCTTCCAAAGAAAAAAAATTACTTAAAATATGGATTATATTTCTCCCATGTACGGTGTAGAGGCTTGTTTAACAAAAGGTAGAGAAAGATTAATTTCAAAGAGATACTGAGGGAGATTTTGGGACTGAGAGGACTGTGGCAGTTCTTGAGCAGTTTTAATAAGCCAATAAGAATATTTATTATTAACCTTTAATTAATTAGTATAACTTTGCCTATTATACAGTGTTTTACACCACAGTACAGCATAAGTCTAACAATGCACCTAATTGATTTATATTTGACCGGATAAAACAAAATAGGTGAAATCATTTATTGACTTAAGTGCAAACATAATTGGAAATTCAGCATAAAGGACAAAAAAACTGTCTGTACAATTCTAAGGAGCTTAAACGTCAGTATGAGATGCCATCACCTTTATTCTTCAACACAGCCTAAACCCTCCAGACAATCGTTTTTGAAATTGCTCCAGGTTGTCTTCAGGAATAGTTCTCATCTTGTTGGACTTTTCAGTTTCAAACTCTTCCTTGGATGTTGGCCATCTTTTGATCTGGTGTCTGTCAAGAGGGTCCACTGACAGACCACTGACTAGATAAACTGAATGTGCAGATGCATTAGGCTACTCAGGATCTGTGTTAGGTCTTCCTTGGATTTTTTCCTCATTTTTTTAAAGACATCACTATCAGCTATTGTTCATCTATTGAAGATTTTTTTGTCCAGTTTATACAATATTTTCATTTATACAGTATGTACTGTAGATACTGTAGTGGTTCAGCCTGCGAATTACGTGTGTTTTTAATTTGAAAGGATTCATAAGTTTGCTTCATTCATAAGTTGCTTTACAAATGAGCAACATAAAAATCTTTCAACATTTTCAAGTAAAAAGACTGCACTGATAAAAAGTACAAAATCAGATCTGATCATTTCTAAGTTTGAACAGTACTACTTAAGACTACTTTAAAACACTATAGGAAAGTCTGACCTCTTGGAAGTAACATATTCATAAACAGGAGTTAGCTCAACACTTTTGCACAGTATTATTCTGTGTTGATAAAATTAACAGGTGTGGACTGGAAAGGAGTAAACAGAAAGCTAGAAATCACCCTTACTCTTCCCCACGGGGAAGAATGACACATGGCAACCAAATCAGCAGAGGAAAGGGGATAAATAATGCATAAAGTGTTGAAAGAATATATTCAGGTTTGTAAAAAAAACAAAACATAATTAAAAATGTATTATGGTGTCCCATTATAGCTGAGCTAACTTTACTCTTGCTGTAGATGTAATGCAAGACTGATTTGTAAAATAAAAATAAACAAAACTTGTTTTGTATCAGCGCAGAGATCAGTACTTTCTGAGGACTTCTCTGGAAAACTCCTGGTGTGATATCAACAGTTACGCCACATAGCTGCAACCTCTTCTCTCCGAGTGAAATGAACTTGGGTGAACTCAGCGCCATGCATGTGCACTGCCTGTCAACTGTAATTGGATTCACTGCTGAAATCTGCTGAGTGTTTGAAATATCCAATATTTCTCACCCACATGTCTTCACAATGGTGTCAACGTGTCTTTTTTCATGTAAAATGAGAGCAACCCCCTCTATCTCAGCTTCTCTAACAAATTATGGAAGGATGCATGTTTGTCTCAGGTGATGTGTTATGAATTCCCTTTTATTTGTAGGTAGGCCTGATTTAACACCTGCCTCATCATTTACAATTAGGCATTATGGGATGTAATTGGCCATCTGCCTCTGCCATCTTGTGCTTCTGGAAAGGGGCCATGTTTGCCTCCTGCTGTTTGGAGAGCCTGTGCACTTGGACACTCACTGTTGCTCTGAACACGACCCTTTTGATTATTTTAGCTTAACAAGCAACAATTAAGGAGGCATATGAAATTCATTTTGCAGGTACAGTACACATTCAATCATACAGGATGCATCATACTCAGCACTTTGGAAGCTGAAGACTCTGAGTTGCTTATTTAGCATTTCTAGTGTAACATTAGTTTAATAAGCCCAAAGAGAAATTAAATTGTTTCAGTTAATAATGAATAAATGATTCTGTAAGTAAAATTAATTTCCATCTATTTATCCTCTTCCCTTTATCCGGGGTAAGGTTGCGGGGGCAACAGTGCAGGGAAGCTCAGACTTCCCTCTCCCCAGTAACATCAAATAACTCATCCAGGGGGATCCTAAAGGGGCTCCCAGGCCAGCCGAGAGATATAATCCCTCCAGCGTACAAGCGTAAAATACGTTGGTAAGTAACAAAATGTAGTAAATATAACTAATCAGATTTTTAAAAAAAATACAAAGACGGCAAAAAGTATTTCATTATATGATTCAACTGTTGACAGGAATGATTCCCACTACTGGTCCATAGTGCAATGGAAGTGAAGAAGCCTCTGACTGAAAACAGTTGTGTTTGATAATTGTATTATATAGAAGATGTGTAATGTTTTCTTATGATTTCAAGCAGCTTGTACAGCTTTATTTTTTGGTATAACCAGCTTTAGAGTTTCCAGAGTAGTCCTCTTGTTGTTGTTTTTGTTTGCCGTTTCTCTGAGTCACTGGCTCTGATGCTGCTGCTCCAACAAATGACTCATATGTGGTTACATTTCTGTCCAAGCTGAAATGCATTTCTAAAAATTTCAGATGGATAGTTGAAATGAACCTGAAATAATGTCTGGACTTCCCTGTATTTTAGCATAAAGCAACTGGAACCAAGGTGGATGTCCCAGTGTGAGTAGGCTACTAGGTGTATGTGAGGATTTGACTAAACATTTAAGGACTTGAAATAAAAGAATTAAGAAAAGCGTATATTACATAAGATGAATATGTCATTCTCAATTATCCTTACCCCGAGTGCATTCAAACCCCTTGGCAGGTATACTGTAATTGCCCCGCTCTTCCTGTCAGTCACAGTTAATTCTTTCTGTAGCTTTTCCCACTTTTAGCTCCACCTGTGCCCCGTCGTCTGCTCGATGTGATGACAGGCACCGCATATCTGATGACAGGCAAGAAAATCTTGAGTGACAGTGGCTTTTATTCCTTCATCCCCATCACTCATCCTGGCCACTGGGAACAAGTGTTTCAACTTAGCTCGTCGTCTCTGTACAGTAACGGCTCGGTGCTGACAGGAGAGTATTATGTCTACACAACGTGCAGCTCTCAGAGACGCTGCGGTTGTTGGCATAAAGAAGAGCCCGCGAGCTACCGGGGAATAAGTAAATGATCTCATGGTTGCTGTGGTTATCAAAAGAATATTTGCCAGCAGGTTTGCTTTGGCTTCAGGCAAAGTCCTGCAGTTTGAACAGAGCCATTGAAACATCACTGTTTATCTCTAAAATGATTAGAAATCCACTATCAAGTAACTTTTGTCACAGCACCTGTTTTCCCTCAGCTAAACCTCACCAGCAATGGCTTGATGTAGATAAAAGTACAGCAGTCTAGTGTGTTAGGCGGCAAAAGTGGCATCCTATTATGTATTCTTCAGGTGCTGTGCACCCCTGCTAATATGAACCTGAGAAAAAGAACAGATTTTCATTAAACACTGTGTTGCATCTCCTAGGTCCTCCCAGACATCTTTATTCATTAACATTTCTCCTTTCCACATTGTCATGGGGTAACTAGAACAGCTCAAAAAGCATGCAGACACAGAAACTGTCCACAACCCACACTGTTCATGTCACGAGACGCTAATAGCATTTTTTCGCTTTCAGTGACACACAATACTAACCGCAGCCCTGCTTAGATAATCCATGGGGGTTTCTGTCTGTCAAAACCAGGCTGAACACGCCCCAGGAAAGCTTGACCACAATGAAGCAGTGTTTCAGGATGACTCCTCTTAAACCAGCTTTTAAAGTTTTAACATTTAGCTTACACTCCGTGTGTCTCAGGGATGAAATGTGGGGATGAAAAATAAAGAGTGAGATATAGATTCTTCAAGCTCTGGAACAGAATAAGAAAAGAATTGCCAGAGTGACTGTATTGATTGGAAATTTTCGTTTCAGGTATTGTTCTCAGTCTTGTTCTCATGCGACGCGTGTCACTCCGAGCCAGCTCCATGATCTTCGATGAAAAAAAACAAACACATACACCTTTCAACTGTTCCTGAGACACTTGTTTGTCATTTAATGGCTGAGCCAGTTTTGGATTTTGAAGGAGGCTTCAGATGAACACACCATGATGCACTGGCCGGGAGACATCTTACCGATTCGCTTCACTTTTCTAGGTTAGATCTAATCAATTCCTGTTGCAGATCAATTCTGGCGGAGAAACTTGAGAGAAATGTGAATCAAAGAGAATAGTTTTTGCAGAGTGTTGCAGGTGGGTGAGAACTCATGGCAAGTAATTCAATTTCTTCCTTTTTCCCCCTTCCTCCCTATTTAATTATTTCTTGTTGAATCTCATTTTGTTTTATGGAAGCAACTATTCAGTACTTTTGGGCATTGTGCCTTTATTAACCAGGTGGTACAGCAAGATTGGACACAAAAATAGCTTTCTGCTATGATTTGGACAGACAGAGCTGTATACTGTAGTAAGGTAGTATAAATCAGACCACTGGGCCAGCAGGGTAGGAAAGACTTGGCTTTTAAGGTTGTGGAACCATGTTTGGTTTTTGTAAATAATGCAGCATTTTGCTTCACAGGGTGCATTTGAGTGTGTGAATACATGCTTTGATTTTTCAGTTTCGCCTTGAAAGTGTTCAATGTTGAGTTGCATCACTAAATCCTTTTAGTTTTCTCCTTTGCATCCTCTCATGTACACAGCTGTATCCGGACGGCGATATAGCATACGCTGTTGCAGAGGTGGGAGTTGGCTGGTTGCTGTATTGCTATGACAAAATATGACAGATGTGTTTAGGCAGTGCAGTGCCGGACCTGCCACACAGTATTAGGCTCACATAGTCAGAGAGGAGAGCACTGCGTATTCCCACACAGGGAGTCCAATCATGGACATAATGATGCTTTGTCCACAGCGAGGATCGGATGTCTGAGCGAGCCTGAGAGACTGCTGCAGAGCAGGAGTGCTGTAACTCAAATCATCCTAGATGTCAGGGACCCACTGGTGGCTTTGTTGATGCGGAAGATTTCAAGGAACACTTTGGCTTAATGCGCTTGCAGCTCACAGTGAATCTGGACAGCAGAATTCAGATGGCTTACTGCAAATTACTGACATGAACTAACATAAAATGATCAAAGACAATCTTATTATTCTACCATCATTCACAGAGACTTTTCACAAAATCCTGATTAATCATTAATTCATCATAAGGAGGCCCCGTGCACACGGGGTTTGGGGGGGGAGAGGACGGATTTGACAGGTATCCTAGTGCAGCTTTCATGTTCGTTTTCTCATCTGCTGCTCAGCCTGTGTGGAAACCCATCAGTGAACTACAAGGGAGTCCATTGTCGATAAAATTCTGAGCTGATGACAGATCCTTTTTAAAAAATTCTGCCTGTTTGATGAATTATGGAATGGCATAATGGAAGTTGCGGAGGACCTTTTTTTCTATTAGGAGTATCACGGTCAAATGTGTCATGCAGTATCCTACCCACTCCATGGAAGAGCTGAGTTGGACACATATCGTAGCCCTTTGTTCCTATTAGCAGCCCACCTGTGGTTACTGTAGGATTGCTGTACTGTAAGATGGGCAATTACTCGATGGCAACTTTAACTCTGTGTTATGCCAAAAGAGAAAAAAAAAAGTCAAGTGGGATGACTTTCAAAATAACCTTGAGAAAATGGGGCTTTGATTACCGTAAAATTAGCTGCCAGTTCCAATCCATATTAAGCGCATGTACATAAATGTCTAAAAGTGGGAAACCTTTGCTCTGGACGGCGAGGGAGATGCATACAACATAACCTGAGCAAGTTCTAAAAAATTGTCTCTATGATGACAGGGTGTACCCTGCCTCTGGCCTGACCGTTGCTGGGAAAGGTTCCAGCCTCCCTGTGACCCTGAAATTGATATGGCAGCGCAGGAAATGAATGAAAAAAGTTCTAAAAGTCAAGCACACACTTAGAGAAATGTTCATGCATTTGTTTATATTTCGCTCATCTGACTCATCTCCAACTACTGGGTGTGAGTTTTAATGTCTTCAGTTGGGGGAAAAAAAAAAACATTTTAATATTTGATCTACAATACATTAATAACAATTGTAAATAAATAAAGCAGTACTGCATGTAAAATAAGCTAAAAGTGTTTCCCCTTATGATCCAGAGCTCTAGTTTCATCACCTTAGCCTCAACATCAATCATTTGACTTTTTTTCATGGGCCTATGCAAAAATAGACTCTCCCTTTTTTCTGTCAGGTTTCCTTTCTAAGATAACAAAGGTTACCAGCTGAGATAAAACAAGGCTTTGCCAGTTGGGTTCTTTTGCCCAGTGAGTAAAATGCCATGCTGCGATGTTGTTTTAGTGACCAGGCCACACTCTTAAAGGACTCTATTGCAATAGCTTGTTCTAATCTCTGAAGGATAGTGGACACATCAGGCCTGGGGGGGTATGTGTGAAGTACAGCGGCTGTCAACATGACTGTGGTCACAGCAGAGGTCAGCGGTGCCTGAACCCTCTGGCTAAGGAATGAGTCCTTTCATTTACAACATGTGAAGGTCTCTGTTTCACTCTCTGTTGCATAAACATAAATATGTGCATCCCATCATGCCTTTTAATGCAAATTTACACTTAAACAACAGTCAATTCAAATTCTCTGTTTATATCTGTTAGATATACAAGGAAACTTCAGAGACACGCATGCAGAGGTAGATTTATCATCTCACAAACATCCGGAAAACTCTGCTTACTATAATTAAAAACAAGACAAAGTGCCCCACAAATATCAGCACTCACTTTGAGAATCCATCAACTAACAAAAAAAAAAAATCATCATAAACAAAAGCAGCATCATGATGAGTGGCTGCATAAGCAATATAAGTGCCTGCAAATATGACACAGTATGTCACAAGCCCACACACTGTTCCCTTTTCCGAGTCTCTAGGCTGTCGCTATGGCAATTGAGTTTCCTGATGAAAGCTGTCCACCAATGAGATGCATACGTCACTCTAATCGGTCAGGCAGCCTGTTCCTGCTTACAGGGCTACATCTACCCACTAATTTGACAGCCCCGGGCTTTAGAATCTGTGCATTTCCTGTCTTTTTTCCCTCCACTACAGATACAAGAGATCCTAATGAGTGTGCACATGTTCAGCTCTAGACTCAGAGTGGTTTTGACTTTATTCCTTAAGCTAGGTCTGAATTCAACACTTGATGTTGCCGTGCGGGTGTGACATTTCCCAGGCAAGGGCATATTCACACACCTTTCACAAATGTCTCTGCTCTGGGGCAGACTCTAAAAATAATCTAAGGATGTTGTAGTGATACAGTTTTACAATAAAATCTCTCCTGAGTCTCAGTCTTTTACTGCTCTCTAATTGGCTACAGGACCTTCTCACCTGCTTATTTGGATGTTTTGACAATGTGAGAGCCCAAATTGTGCCAACGGCCTTGAAAGCTTTCCCGTTTTACCACAGAGCCACGATTTATTCTTGATTCTGCAGTTGCAACCTGCGGAGATTTAATCATGTGACCAGGCAAATGTTTTAATCCTGCTGTTTTTTTTTATGTAAGTAACCTTTTAATTGCTTAATCTCTGCGTGTGTGCTGCCATTTTTGGCACTTTCAGTAAAAAAAGCAATGTTTAATCACCCTTTGCTTGAATGACAGGATTACTTTTGAGGTTCTATTGAATGATGAGTGGAGTCAATCAGAAGCAAAATGCAGGTTTAGCTAAATGAATTAGGGTGTGCTGGGATAGATGACTTTTCTTTTTGAGGCTCTACGATTACAAAACAGCATCACTTTGTGTACACATCTTTTCCTGTATTGCTGTCAGTCCCTTAAGATCCCAGCATCAATGGAAAGTGAATTGCGCCCTTCAAATGCAATCTGCAAGCCATATTCCTTGTCTGTTGATCCTTTAAAGCTCAGCTTAGATGTTTCAAGGAAGGCATTTAAAAGGAGTAGTATATAGAAGTTGACTTTATATTTTGAAATATGATTTCATCATGCCAGCACACATAACATCACACAACATTCTATTCTAAGACTGAATTTATTTTCGTTGAGAAATGTGGAAAGAAAAAAAAAAACCTACAAAATGTTCTACTGATGCTTATAACTTACCCTGGCAAGGCTGGGAGGTTTTCCACCATCTGACTTTGACGGTCGGGCACTCAAGTGCCTGGAAGTGGGAAACCATGACATACTTGCATTCCAGCATGTATGTGAGGGAGCATAAGGCTAATGGACAAACCTGCCTGAAGGTGTGGCTTTCCACCCTCCGGCGATATTTTGCTCCGGTGCAATATGGCCCAGAGAAGCAGCAGAATTAAAAACAAGCCCTGTCAATTTTCATTATTAGGGCATCAGGTGCTGTGCTGGGTCCAGTCATCACGCTTGACTGCTCTCCACCACCTTCAGAGCCTTTTTAACCCTAATTGACAGTCTTAAGTCCACTTTCCTGGCACTGCCAAGGAGTCTAGGAAAAAGGGAGAGGGGGAAGGCTCAGGGGGAGCTATGTAGATACTATGAACCAAATCCATTTTCTTTGCCTTCTAATGCCCAACATATTCTAGCCTTTCTGCTGAAAAAATGACTAATCAAAATTTTCAACTAATTATGACAATGTGCCCTGGTGTCATTAGCTATGTTAACTTTTAATCAGATTAATAGTCCAATCAGAGCAAAAATGCCTCCGGTAAACACTTCAGATCAGACAAACCAAATGTGGCTCAATTAGAATGAACTTTTAATCAGATCAAGAAGGGAGGTCTAAATCTTTTGATAATCAGATCGAGGTAAAAATGCAGCCGAGTTTTAGTGTTTCTAATGTGAGATTCAGCAAGGACAGCCGTTTTCAGCCAGCCTTTCTGGGATTTTTATCCATG
Organism: Craterocephalus amniculus; assembly: GCA_036024015.1. Lineage (NCBI taxonomy): Eukaryota > Metazoa > Chordata > Actinopteri > Atheriniformes > Atherinidae > Craterocephalus > Craterocephalus amniculus. Next base: position 6,021 of record JAVQJG010088395.1, on the reverse strand, counting down.
GGCTTCTGGTATGCTCCAGACAGGCAGACATGGTTAAGTGAGCTGTAAAGGTCCACTTTTATTCTACCCCTGTTTATGGACAGCATGAAAAAGAAGAACGAAGGCACAAAAAAAGCCCAAAAATGCTTTTCAAAGTATTATTTGTTCTTGTCTTTTACTAACTTCAAAGAATTTTATTAACTATGTTGCTAAAACTAAATCCATATTTTCCATCAGGCTGGATTCAAAAGAATTTCCTTCCATTTAAATTGTTTTAGAAAACTCCCTTTGCTTGTGGCCATGTTTAAATCCGAATGATTTCAGTGAGACTTCAGAAATTGTGTCCATATGAAAAATACTATTGTCTTTAACAACAGAGTGAATACCTTCTGTCTGTTAAACACAGCTGAGCCTCCAAAGGTGTTGCTTTATAAGCTGTGTAACAGCCCCGCTGCTCTCACCGCCTTGCCGTTAAAAGCTGAGTCTGAGCGAGCCATGCTAATCGCTGGAAAGAGGCGACTAAAGCTACAGCTAATCCATGCTGGAATTACGGGGGAGAACAAATTAAGGAACTTCAACTCATTAGCTGAGCTTTAATTCACCACCCCTCCTGGAATAATCCCTAAACTCAGCTGCTCCAGTTAATTATCCCTCACCCCTGGATGAGAGGCCCTACATTGTGCCTCTGTTGTTGTTGTGGGTTTTTTTTTTTTTTTCTAGTTTTGACTCAGTAAGGAAGGCTAAGAAACATCAATGTCACAGATATCTCCTACAGTGAGGATCACCAAAATGCAAAATTTCCTCCAGCTCATTGACAATTCCAGAAATGTATTTATTAAAAAGATCTGACTGCAAAGAGGATGAAGGTGCATGTGTGTGTGTGTTTTTAATTTGTAATTTGTGATGTTAGGCATGAAAGTAAACTACATGAAAATATAAACACCTTCGATCAAAAATATGCTCCTCTCTCCTTTCTTCATACAAGTTTATGGCAAGTTTACGGGGGGCAATCGTGTGCTTGGGGGAAATACTAAGTACTGCTGTGATAAGAAGAGGTAAAGTCAAAGAAATCAAAAGAGTCTCCTTCAAGAAGAAGACATCTGAACTGAGCTACAAACTAAATTATTGACATTTATTTTTCATTTAAAAATGGATGATGATGGTCCCTTTTTGAGGTAGGACCAAAGAGGTTGAAAATCCAATTTGGCCTTGTTGGGCAAGTGTGCTGCTTCTTTTAAATGTTTAAACATGTGGCTATGAATTAATGTAGCATACATTTGAGATATGAGATAGCCCATGTTGGATTTGCTAGGAGCAACAAGTCTGTAGTTTGAAAAAAAAACAAAAAACAACAAACTATCAATCTGCCTTTTTCAAATAGACTTGTTATAAAACAGACTTTGCTGTAGCACCAAACTTATTTTCAGTCGATTCAACACTATTCCAGTCTGTTTTTTAAAGACCAGATACTTTGGAAACTGACAGTAGTTGCTTTGGCCATCAGCACCTTTGAGAGAGCATTTCAATGGCTCTCTGAGCTGTGCAGATGGATTCACATTTGAACTTTGTCATTACATGGGTGATAAGCCATCCATAAGTGAGGCTTTTGTAATTTCAAATATGGATAAGAGGCAGTGCAGGATCAAGCAGGAGCGACGCATGGGTAGATGGATGGAAGGATAGATGTGCAGGCCTGTGCTTTAAAGCCACTTCATGTGCCTCACTTATCTTGCTGAGAGACACATGCAGTGATTGTTGTAATCAGAAGAAGCCCTCCAGGATACCTAATATGGATGCCATGTACTACCTGTTTCCAATTTGCTTTTGTTTACGCTCCATTCTAACAAGTGGTTTGGTCATTTGCAATCACCGCCTTGGTGATTAACCCTCGGTATTGTTGTCCGACAGATCCGACTGATGTTCTTGTTGCTCCTCCCTCCCTCTGACATCCTGCTGGGAGCACATTGATTTGCAGGCCACAGGAGGTTTGTGCAGTGGCCACTTGCCATGGATCTCCCATCAGGCTAATGAGGTACGGTGTGACAGCTTTGGTGATTAAACGAACAGAGGACGACACTCATGGCATGCTCTGTCACTAAGCAGTGCAAGTCCCCTTCCAAAGTTCCCTTAATAAAAGAACAAAAATAATCATAGGTCTTAATTTTCAACATTTCTGATTTGCACTTCTGTGTTTCCAATAAAAACCCAGAAACTCTTCGTTATGAACATTCTGCCAAATGGCAGAACTCAAAAAACAGACACTATATTTTCAGAGGAGGTGCGTTTGTGTGCATGTGTGAGGTTTGTCAAATTCAATCCAATACCACTTTTTCAAGAATCTACAGACACAAAGTTGCAACGCAAGAGCTGAAAAGAAACAGAGGAGAAAGCCTTGATCCTTTTTTACTGCCGTTAATTAGTTTTCCTACACATGAAAAATAAGCTTTTCTCCCTCTTGTCTCACAATTATTCCAAAAGTGATTGCAGTTTTAAAGGTAAACTGAATGTTATTTAATCCAGGTACAAAAAGCATGGCATTTTAACATGATGGAGTGTTACAACACTTGAAACTTCATCATCACGCTCACACATGCTCCCGTCTTGTCACCGGCTCCCTGAAGGTCCAATCTGACGCCACATCAGATCTAACTGAGTGTAAGACAGCATCCACACTTCTGCCGACAGCCAGAGTGGGAAAAAATAATCTCACTTTAATACCTGAGCCTAATTAGCTCTGAAATCTGAGGTTAATTAAACAAAAGGAGGTTGAATTAAGTGACTGGGATTTAAGTGGCGACACACTGGATTAAAAACGCCCCCGTCTTTTTCTGAATCACTCATCCTCGCTATACACAAAAATCCTCTTCTCTCCTCATCCTCATGAATTTTTAGATATGTGGGCCGCGCATACTGCTGCCTTCTCTGTAGTTCCACACCAATGATGTTTTTTATTGGTAATCATTCATTTCCTTAAAGCTGCTTTACTGCACACACAGTGGGGACTAGGAGGGTACATGCTATTTGTAGTTTTTTGCCTGATAAAGGCTGGCACGGTGGCGGGAAACAGAATTAGCATACCTGTCACTACTTCAACTAATAAGCTGTTGTGACAAAAAAAGGTTTGTCACATTGACAGAGGGCAGCCTCAGAGGGGATCAGAGTGCTCTAATGAATGCTTAATTGACAAGTTAACTGATGGTCATCATATACATCATAAAGCCTACTGAGTGGGCCAATGTCTCTGCATAGTGAAAGCTTTTCTCTCACCATAATCAGCTTTGTACATCAATAACACAGTGTCAGCAAACTCTGAGCTAAGAGAAAACCTTTAGTTATTAATGTGTTTATTTTTTATTCACTGTCCAGACCTGACGTAAGATCATATCATATCCTATCTATCATATCCTGTTATATTTCATTTATTTGCCAAAGGGGGAAATGAGACACAAAGTAAAAATTCTCAAGGATGTTTTCCTCCATGTGTCTTTGTCTTTCAGTTGATGAGTTGAACGATGAGTTGACATCAAACACAGCAGCAGATAGTTTAGGGAGGACTTCCCTTTTAAGACTGTGTTGTTGCTTTTTCTTTTGCAGTTTTTTTTATCAGCATAGGAAGCTGGAAGTGGATGTGATGACTGGCTGGTGCAGTTCCTGGTGGACCTAACTGTTTATCTCAAGGTACAGCTTTCCCTTGATGCGGTTGTCCCCATTGACAACAGGATCAGTCTCACTGTGTCATTATGGCATAGATAATTAGTCGCTTATCAATAATAATTAGTCAAGGAGAAAAGATAATCTATACTCATTTTGTTATCTATCTTTCGGGATCAAAATATAGTGGGTACTGGGATGGCCGTTGGGCCTTTAGGGTTTTTCCTCAGGTCAGTCAACCTATGGCTTGGTAGAGCTCTGAGCTCTCAGAGCGCTAATAGTTTCTTCTTGGATTAGTTTTTTCGTTTTATATTTCCATGTTTTATCTTATGCTTCTAGAGCTTTAGCATTTTTATATCAATTCTAATGTTCATCTGATGACTCAATGTTGGGGATTGTGATTAAATTACAGGAGATGATGGGATTCTGTTGAGTAGAATGGTGTTAGCATTTTAGTTTATTCATCCACCGGGTGCCCTGCCCCAATCATCACTTTCATGATTGCAAAAACACAAAACACAAGTCCTCCTCACCCTCTCGCCCCCTGGACTGTGAGGCTTGATAGAGTGTTTGTTTGTTTTTTTGCACAAGAACACCTGTAATAAACAGACATATTCCAAATTATGTTGTTCATAGAAAGTTATGAAAGCTGGAAAACAAGTAGATAATCTAGATAGCAGTATAAATATTTTAACAGCACAGGACATCTCCTGGGTTTCTATCAATACTAATAAAAAACCGGGCATATTTTGTTTGAAAATCCTGCCTCTCTAGAAATGACCTTTCATGGGTGGAGAGAGGTAGCAAATTGGCCATTTGTTCCTTTTTTGGGAGCAGCAGTGACATGGTGGTAGCCCAGCCATCGCTGGCACTTGAAAGCCCACTCTTCTGGCTGCCACCTATGTATGTTATACAGGCTTGTCTGCTCTCAGGCTTTCTGTGCTGGTTACTTTCTCTGCAGCCTGCTAATGATGCTCACTAGGCTTGCTGGGAGACAATTCTGCTCTCCATAAAAAACTCTGCCTTATCCATAATGCCCCACTACAGAATGCCACTGTAAACAACCTTGCGAAAAACTAGAGATTTTCCCTCTTTTTTTCTTCCTTATTTTTTTCCTAAGGCAAAGAGTCACCCATTATTGGGCCCTCTCTGAGTCTCTTTCCTCACAGTTTTTTTTTTTTTCACATTCTAACCAGAGTTTCACTGCGCAACAGGTGAGCTATAGGCTAACGCGAACACTGAGTTGCAAGGCCAAGAACAGACAAAACAGCAGGAAACACCCCTGTAGCTAGTCATGAACTTCTTGTGTGGATAAAGCTCTCTTTAAACCGCTGTTTTCTTCTCTATGGAGGTCCACCATCCTCCTGTGAGAGCAAAGCACATCACATTGACATTATTGAGACTCTGTTGCTACTTCTGATGGACCAGCTCCACATGGCGTGCAGTTAGCCTACAAAAACAGAACCCTACTGAGCCTCTCTCTGTTTGCCCCCCTCTTCACACGCCCTATACGTGCTCCCACTGGATGAAAGGAATGGCCTGAGGAGGGTCATTTGTATCTTCTGCCCCTGTTCTGTTTCCTTGTCTTAGTTGTCCAGCCTGTGGGCCATCTAGTCAGATGGAACCAGGTGTCGAAAGGAGTAATGGCACAGATCGATGTCAAAGGATGTGCTTGCTGTAGGGAGGCATCCTCGCTCCCCGTATTTTGCTCTCTTCTACTGATTTAAAGACACTGCCGGGGAAATGATCACCAAGCTTTCTGTGTTGAGGGATCAGAGGCAACAACAGGCAAACATTTTTTTTCTTCGTCTCACTGTGTCTTTCTCACAACCCTCCAAGCAGAATATAGACAAAGAACATGCATGGCCTGGATAATTTGTCGCTGTGGCCTTCTTCGGGTACTGAAGTTGACAGAATCTTATTCAAAGCAATAATAAACTGGGAGGGGGGACCAACCAAAGCAGATGTAAAATGTAAACAAGGGTGTTAATTATTTAAGATGGATAAAATTTCAGCACTCTTTCAACTGTTGTCATCATATATTTCCTCGCAGCATTGAAAAATGACCATGCTACTGAGCTGTGCTGTCAGTTGTATGGACCAAAGCCTTTAGAAGAGATTACGAGAGTAATCATGAGAATGTGATTCCTCCAGGAATCAGCTATGAGAATGAATGGATTACAAGAAAGTAATTCCAAGCTCAATATCAGAAGCTATCCTGAAGCCAAGAAAACAGATTCTGATCTCATACTGTTGCTGGTTCCTCCGGCTCTCTGCAGCCGTTTAAGTACCTCAGAGACTTCCTAGTGCATAAACCACCTTTGCTTTATGGAACCATCAAGGTCACAAGTTCATTTTACACCTCCTTTTCTTCCCACTTACCCCCCCCCC
>JAVQJG010088378.1:0-21358 GCA_036024015.1 Craterocephalus amniculus | reverse complement strand
TTATATTATATTATATTATATTAGATTAGATTAGATTAGATTAGATTAGATTAGATTAGATTAGCTTAGATTACGTCAATAACCTCATAGTTATTGACAGGTCGGGTTTTAATGTAGTTGACTGCGGCGATGACGTCGGTCATTGCTTCATTCAACTCGGGACTCGCCTGTTAAGACGCCAGCGCTTCGCAGCGTCTTAACAGGCGAGTCCCGACTGCGCACTGGGGGAGACGCGCTTAACGCATGCAGCCCTCCTCTGCCAGGTTTTTTTTTTTTTTGTTGCAGAAAAGCGATTCTTCCCTCATCTAATCTCCGTCTATGAATCTGACATAAGTTATGAGTAAGCAGTCCTAGCAGTGTTTGTCAATTAACTGTTGCTGCATAAATCTCTGGGTCCAGAAAAGTTCACAGCTAAATGAGGTTTGACACTTTTTATTTTCAAATCTACATTACAGAGCAAAGGAAACCATGATAAGCAATCGACCATCCATAGAAAGCATGGGAAACGCATTGGATTTCCACCCCCATCTCCCCTCCACAAATATTTTTGACGCACTTTAGTGCGTCCATCTATTTCAGCTTTTTTTCACAAAGAACATCTGGCTTGAGTACTGGGTTAAAATTAATTTGATCTACTAAATATTGAATAAATAAATATCAAATAAATAAATATTAAATGAATAAATTGAACTGAATTGAATTGAACTGAATCTTCCAACCACAATCAACTGCATACGTTGCTGAAATGTGCGCGTCCCCGAGGCTCGTGCTCTGGGAGCGCGCAAAGAGCAGGCGGCAGACTCCGCCCTTAAAGCGATGACGCAGTTACGTACAACTCTTTTTTATTTAAATTAATTTATTTAACCAATTTTCTATTATGAAACGTTATAAATTGCAATTAAATCAACACAATTGTCATATTAAAATATAATTATGAGGGTTTTTCCTCGTTGGCCTGTGCCCTTTTTTAGGCGGGAGGTCAAAGGTTATAAACAAGATGGCGGATGCGTCCAGATGATAAACGCAGACAGAAACTGGACTGTATAGAATTTACCTCGGTTTTTTGTACCGAGGAAAATGGAGCAGTGATTAAACCCACCCGTTGTGTTTTTGTCCCGCAACGATACCAGCCGCTGCTCCGGGACGGATGAACGTTTTCAATGAAAAGCAGGCTGCGCTGTGTTTGTGTGTCCGGAGGAAAACAAATCAGCCCGCCGCTGGTGGGACTCCGCTGGGCTGCAGTCCGCGCCAGCATCCTTCACAACAAACCAGTCTGACTGCACCAGTGGGCCGGAGACCGTCCGTGGAGTCCAGAGGAAAGCAGCCGGTGGATCCATGAACAGTGACCCGCTGCAAGCATGAACAGGAAGAAGGATAAAGGGTTTGAGAGCCCGCGACCCTTTAAATTATAAGTATTCTGTTTGTTTTCTCATTGTCAGCATGAAGAGCATGGATTCATGTTTTATTTTCTCATCAACATCAATAGTACAGATACACCGGTCAGAAAGAGATTTCTACTTCCTGCTTACTGTTTCACATTAATGATTTCTCTCGTTAATTACATTTTCTTTTACATTAATAATGTTTTCTGTCAAATTTAATCCTGTTGTCTCATAATTCTATATTTTTTCAAGGTAACACTTTTCTCCTCACACAATTTTCTTGAAAGCACTTATATATTTTCTCATATAAGCCATAGATTCGCTTATACAGATCACATTTTCTTTCATATTAATCGTGTTTTTTGTCCGTTTTTTACGACCCACCAGGTGGTGTGCATCAACAACATCAACTTCCAAAGGAAATCTGTCATTGTGAGTAAACATGTCACATCACTGATCAGGTTGCATCCTCACCCACATCCCATTTTACAGCCTAGGTACTTTTAACCGTTTACAGTCAGATGCATCCTCATAAAGTAGTTTAATTAAAGACCATTTAATTTGGTAAAGTGGCTTGCTGAGCTAAAGCTGAGTTTTATATATTTATGCATGAAGTGCAACTTTAAACTCACATCATTATTCCCACCAAATCAGTTTCAAGCTGCTTACAGTTTACAGGATGTTATAAAATGTCTAAACCACATGAATAGACTCTGTTGTTACACATCTGTGTTTTTATTTATTAGTATTAAACTTTAAAACTCCACACGCTGTTTTTTCTTTTTCCATTTCTGGGCCACCTTTTATCATTCTTTCATATAAACCAGTCTGTAGAAGCTGAACCATTTTAATCCCGGTCAGCATGGTGACATGATGTTTCCAGGACAGCCTCAGGTGTCAGATTATGAGGCTAAAATTATATAAAATGAACGTATCGACAGATATAGCAGCATAAAGGCTGATCAGAAGGAGAAACAGAATTTATTACGAACAGTGGTTCATAGTAATAACACACAGGTCAACATTAGCCGAGTCTTTTCCTCATCATCCTCTCAAGTCTTAGCTTTCAGGAGAAAAACAAACACAACAGAAACAATTTACGCATTTACATTTTTTTCTTATTTACAATCATTTCTGCTACTATCTCCCTCCTCTCCTCACTAAAGCAGCTCCAGCTCAGGTTCCTGGCTTTATTCCAGCCATAGAGGACCAGGAGGTTCTTCCAGAACTTTCTGATCACTGCTTGATCTCTGGCTGCTCCCAATTGGACGTTAACCTCAATCTAAGCTCTCTGATTGGTGGAGAGTTGGACAGGAAGTGGCGTCCAGGTGTAAATAGAGGTTTCTTAGCAACATAGTGGTGTCAGTGACGAAGATGTGATAAATAATGGTGTTATGGTAGATCATTATTGTAGATTCACCAGATAGAGTCTGAATAAACACGACATGATGTAGCTGGATTGTAAACCTGGACGAGACATTAATGTCTGGAAAACTTCTGTAGCTCACCTTCTGGTAAAGCTGTCCATCACAGCTTACCACACAGAGCTGCACACCACTGTTTCCGATGATGGAAGAGGTGGACTGCAAATCTGGTGGTGTTTTAAGGGTTAAAGTGTCTTTGTTTCTGTTGAAGTAAATATCTTCTAACCTCCTCCTCTGGTCCATCCTGCAGGGCTACGTTGAGCTGACCATTTTCCCCACAGTGGTCAACCTAAACAGGATCAAGCTCAACAGTAAGCAGTGCCGCATCTACAGGGTCCGAGTCAACGAACTGGAAGCCCCCTTCATCTACAATGACCCGACCTTGGAGGTGTGCCACAGCGAATCCAAGCAGTAAGAATATCCATGCTCTACTCACGCTGAATTTTATTTCTTTTATCCACCTTATTCCAAGCTCCCATGGGTGAGTTATGGGCGCAACTCCCTCCCCGGTCCGGAACCAGACATTTTTTATGTAAAATCACCTTTAATTCTTATAAATTCTTACAGAAATGAGCCATGTTTCAGTTTTCCTGCTCTCATCACATAAACATCTCACATTGTTTACATGATAATAACCAGAATACAGACAGCTTATATCTACAGGTAGAACACAACGATCAGTACAGGTACAGCGGAGACGACCAGAACCGGCGTTTGTTTACATGCTAATAGTACGCACTTATGCGGGTTATTCGAGTGTTGGAGATTTACAATAAACATGAGGGAACACCGCCTGTCAGATCTCAGACAACATAATCGCACAGCTGCCTGCTGCGGATGAGGGATGGGAGGATAACCTGAAGAAGTGGCAGCAGATTACATATGTTAGCATATTTAGCTAATTCATTGACTCAGTAGCTTCTGACAGTAAAGTAACGAGCGATCTGGAAAGCTCTAAGGCGGATCAGTTTCTGCACAGAAATAAGGTCAGTTACATTTAAAAGAGGTGGGACACTATTTTATTTATCTTAAGGCAGACATGGAGCCCAGCCAAAGCCTTAAAGTCCTGCATCAGCGAGCCTGGGCTTCATGTCAGGTTAAACACAAACAGCAGGGTGTTCATGCGTCGCAGGGAAAGGCAGATCTTACAGTCACACGCCTGCAGGACTGTGGAAGGTAAATCCTGAATATTGTGATTTTTTTGGGTCCGAGTTCAGTCAGGGTTGTTGTAGCCATTGATTTAGCTTGGTCTGGATGTTCGTGCAGACACAAACAGTACGACAGGTACACAAACTCTGCAAGGCCGCTTTAGTAGACTCTAGATTAAATAAATGTGAAAAACACAAAAGCAGCATTTTATCTGCTGAACTGAAAGAAGATTAGTTTAAATAAACCGCGGTCCGTGCTCCGCCACCATGGTTAGCCGATGGCTTACTGCTACTTCCTGTGTCTGACAGGAAGTTGTGCCCATAACCCTTTCTACAGTAGCACTCCCAGGAATAAGGTGGATAGGTTTTAATTATTGGTGTTTAGCAAAGAACCAATGGAAGCTGGAGAAAAGGAGCTGGTACCAAAGTAGAGTTTACACCATCTCCGCCAGTCATGACCTAGAATGGTTCAGAGTTAGAGTGCACTTTATTAATGGTTCGCTTATGGAATATCTTTTGTTTTCACTCCCAAAAGAAACGTTTTTGCTACGTGGGTTCAGCCACTTCAACAGGCAGATGCAATCTTTCCCAAAGCTCTCAGTGTCTGAGACCATTTTGCATCAAACTGTATCCTGTAGTCCATGTCAGACCGGTCAGATGTGATGGCCACAGCTCCTCGACAACAGGTCGGAAACTGGTCACCGTTTGAGGTGCTGCTTCTGTTTCAGATCCTCCGTGTTTGGCCTGTAGTTCTGTAAAGACAGTCAGCTGTTTTCTCTGCAGTCCCGACTTTAAAAAAAATAAACCACACATTAGCATCTCCACCCAGGTGTTGGTTTCCCATCAATCCTGTGTCCAGCATGCAGAATCCAGATGTTCAGGCGGTTTGATGGGACCAGTGGAAATGAAATGGAAGGGAACTTGGGGATGAGAAATAATGACAAATGAAAAGTATTTCATTGGTCCCTCGTTCACCTTCGTAGCCTTACTGTTTCGCTGATTTTTTTTGGGGTGCAATTTTGCAAGCTTTAATTTTTACAGAGCGTTGTTTTCTGCATCCTGATTGGCTGTACAGTCTCCTGTACAGCACGGATGCGTTCAGCCAGATTTACATAAATCTTTGATGCTGCAGTGAAGCGGCTCAGGACGAAGTAGCCTACTCTTCAGTCACTATTAATAACTTCTTAGGTGTCCAACCTCATAGGTTGATTGTTAAATTGAAAATGTTTTAAAATCCATCATTATTATTTACAGGAAAACATTTATTTAATTTCTCAAATAAAGTTTTGGGCCTGAAAAGTTGTTTAGAGATTTTGTTTCATTTTATAATACTGGACTTATTTTTCTGTGAAGGTTTGAACTTTGAGAGAGAAGAACAAGAGAAGTGTGTGAAAATGTTCATGTCTGTCTGTGAAAAGTGTATAAAGTGTGTTTGGACGGGTTATACAGGCTTAAGATATAGTAAATAGTATTTTGCCTGTTGCGGGTTGTTTTTAGAACGTAACTCCCGTGATAAACGAGGGATGCTGTAGAGTATAAATGAATGTGTTCTGGCCTGGGAAAGATCTGCTCCAGCAGGTGGAGAAACGGTGATCTATAGGTATGAAGTCCCGCTGCAGCAGTCATCACATATAAAACGCAGCACCGGGTGTTTTTTGGACAGTCTGACCAGTGATACTGGAACATCTCTGACCTTGTCGGCATCAGCGTGTACTTCAGGAGCGGCGTGTAGATAACAGTTTGATCATGTTGTGTGAACAGGAGGAACCTGAACTACTTCTCCAGCGCCTACACGGCAGCAGTGAGTGCTGTGGACCCCGATGCTGGAAACGGAGAGCTGGTCATCAAGGTTCCCTCTGAACTCTGGAAACAAGGAGACGGTGAGAGGGAGACGGTGTCATGGTGGAGAGACTCGTCTTTATTCTGGTGTCGCTCAAAGGACCAAACCAACATGAGGAACCTTCAGCTGGTGTTTGTGAACAACATGACCGACTCGCTGTCTTCTGCGTGTTCCGGCTGCAGATATGAAAGTGCTGAAGGTGTACATCGAGTTCTCTCTGGACCAGCCTAAGGGAGGTCTCCACTTCGTGGTTCCTGACGTGGAGGGCAGCATGGCAGAGAGAGCAGCCCACGTCTTCTCCTTCGGTTACCAGAACTCTACCAGGTGGGCCAACATGACGTGCACCGAAGCGGACGTTTGGGTCGGTATGGAGAGCGGCACTAACCCTGCATCCTCCTCAGGTTCTGGTTTCCCTGCGTGGACTCCTACTCAGAGCTGTGCACCTGGAAGCTGGAGTTCACCGTGGACGCCTCCATGATAGCGGTGTCCTGTGGAGACCTGGTGGAGACCATCTACACGCATGACATGAGGAAGAAGACCTTCCACTACGTCCTTCCCATCCCCACCGCGGCGCCCAACATCTCCCTGGCTGTGGGGCCCTTTGAAATCCTGGTGGACCCCTACATGCATGAGGTTTGTGGAAACGATGGATATTACGACAGGGATGATGCGCTTTAGATGAGGATTTGATTTAAATAGCAAATTCTTCGATATTTAAGATTTTTGTGATTTTAGCTTTTTAACACAAGACCTTGTGGAAAAGGTGAATGTCTACAGACTATTTCAGAGGCAGTTTCCTAAAAAACTGCAACTCACCTGTCAGGAAATGTTTGGCAGCGATATTTTTGAACCCGAGCGTCATACAAGACACAAGAATCAGCATATCCATCTGGTTTCATATCTGATAAAACCTCTATCGCCCAGCAAATGTCTAAAATCTTTTTATTTTTTATTAGACAGTCCAGCTGAAAGCAGAACTTTGTTCATCCAGAGCAGCGATGGTCACAATGAAACGACGTGCAGCCATTAAGATGTCTCATCCTGATTAATCACTTCGTAATGATGATTGAAAACCAGCGTTTGTAAACTTTAGTATTAAAAATACATCTAAATGAAAAACCTTTGGTGTAAAACACTCGTTTCTAGAAGCAAATAAGCAGATTTTGGACAGTTTTCTCTTCATACTGAAGCAGGTTGATATGAACGGCTCACAAGCTGCGACTGAATCAACCTGATGGAGATTCAATCATTACTTATTGATTTGAAATTGATTTGCATGCTCTCCTTCTGTAGTTCCTCTGCTGACCAGCAGATGTCTCCCGACATGTTCCACTTTAAGCTGTTTCAGTAATGAGTTTGTGCATTGAAGTGTGCGTTTTACGTGGCCCTGAATGCAACATGTCCTCCTCAGGTGACTCATTTCTGCCTGCCACAGCTGCTTCCTCTGCTCAAACACTCCATGTCCTTCCTGCACGAGATCTTTGAGTTCTACGAGGAGATCTTGACATGCCGCTACCCTTACTCCTGTTTCAAGACCGTGTTTGTGGACGAGGCTTACGTCCAGGTGTCCTCCTACGCGTCCATGAGCATCTTCAGGTACTCGGCTACACCGACAGGAAGTGAAGGCAACTGCAGATACGTTGGACTGATTTACAAATTACAATAAAGATAGATTACAATGATAATCGCATCAAGCCATATTTTATATTGTATAAATGTGTTTTATATTTACATTGTTTTGTACACATGGTCCCAGCTCTTAGTGGAGCTGGTTGTCGTCCCCACAGTGATGATACTTGTTGTATTCATGGTGTACTTGTCTTTATGTTCCAGTGTGAAACATCATCCGTTGTCTCTGTGTTTCAGCACCAACCTGCTCCACAGCCCGATGATCATAGACCAGACCCCCCAGACTCGCCGCTGTCTGGCTCAGGCCTTGGCTCAGCAGTTCTTCGGCTGCTTCATCTCCAGGATGTCCTGGTGAGACTTCAGCCTGTTATGACTCAAGCAGCCAGTTATTCCCGGCGTTCGGTGATGGGATGAGGTGCTGCAAAAAACAAGCGCCATCATTGTTGGAAATGTCCTTGCGCAACACGCTGAGCCCTTCCAACAGGCGTTTTATAGAAGTGTGGTAACGTTTATCCCTCAGAGCTCTTTATATACAGCTGCTGGTGAGAGATTTACAGCAGAACTGGAGCCGGAGGCAGAAGCTGAACCAGCTCTGGCACATTTACTGGTGTGATGGATGATGGATGGTTGCTGTGTGTGAAACCGGGCACCTCCTCCTTCATCCCTGCCTCTCATCCTCCCTGACATCCATAAACAAACACCACAAGCAGGCTGGCTGTGCTGGGTGCAAGTCTGGGAGAAAAAAGCCTGGCTTCTAACCAAGTGACCCTGCTGCTGCAAATCTGTCAGAGTGGGTGAACTGGGCTCCGTGACTTGTCTTCTCCAGACTTCCAAACATTTATGGTGGATGTGATGATGAACTGGGAAAGGGCTGCACAATATATGGTTTGAGCATCGTAATGTATTTCTGAGCAATAGTCACATTTCATCGTAGGTGGCAAATAAGCTCAGTGTGTTCTTATCTAATACCAAAGGTACCGGTCCTGACACACATTGTGCACATTGATCCACCAATCATCATCAATCTTAATCAGTTTTGGCAAAAACGCAGTTCACATTCGTACATAATAAAACAATATAAACTTAGTTCCTTTCAGATTAAAAGCAGGATATGAGACATGATAATAAGAGCAACTAACAGAAAAAACTGAATTGCAGCATTTATAAATAAGATCAGTGCAGTTTCATTGTCAACAAGATGGCAGGAGAGCTGTAGAACTAAAAATGCTGTTCCTTGTATCTTTTCATAGAGCAAATGTATATCGCAGGGTTGGAAAATATCGCCATGCCAGTTTTTTCATGCAGCCCTAAAGTGGGATTGCATCAATCCTCTGTCGCTGTCTAACTTGTAGGGTTGGAGCAGGGCCGTAATCATGGTTTTAGAAATACCAGGTCTATCACCTACATCAACGGTCAAAGTGACGACCAAAGTCTGAAATGGAAGTATCTTGTGTTTCACACAAACCACTCTCTCCGTTTCATTTACATCTGTTCTGCTCTCCTACCACATCTCTCCTACCAAAGTCTTTCAAAAACATTAAATGAGGTATCTACATCTTCCTTGGTTTTACCTTTTCCATGGAATGATAAACATCTCTGTCTGGTTGTTACAGCTACACTGCATGGATGAGGGATGAGGACTTTTCATGTTTGGAACAACACAGTGACATCATCGTCCATCTGTCTGAACCATCAGGGTTAACCAGCTGAGACTGCTGGTGTCGTTGTGTATCCTATCAAATATTTTCTTTTAATAACATCCCCAGTGGCTGTTTTAATTCCCAGTAGAGAACATTTCTCTGGAGAAAACTTTATCTTGGTCTGTAGACATGACGTGAGCTGATCTCCGGGACATTTATCTTCATATAAACTTATCAATTCAGACTGAACTCATGCCGCTTTTTATTGCAGCTTTCACTCATTTTATATTATTTATAACTGCACATTTGAACGAAATGGGAAGCTGAAGTTTTCAGATGCAGGGATCTCCTATTTATTGGCACAAATACTTGAACCCGGAAAACGGATGGAAATCACATCCAACCATAAATGGACACATCTCTCCCTGAACACTTAAGCAGCAACAAGGTTGAGTTCCTTCGTGTCATTCTTCATGCAGGGCTGATGAGTGGGTGCTGAAGGGGATCTCCGGCTACATCTACGGCCTCTACCTGAAGAAGACCTTTGGAGTCAATGAGTACCGCCACTGGATCAAAGAGGTAGCTGCTTCCCTTTACCCGATGACCGGGCTGGGACAACTCAGTGACACTTTTCTTTATTCTTTCAGTAAGAAAATTTAGATTTTCCCGGCTGTTTATTTGTGTCTGTTAGTAAATTTGCCATATTTCTTTCCCAGGAATTAAACAGACAACTAGGCACAAAATCCAGTAAAGGAATTTTACAAATCAGTTCAGTTTATTGCACTTATGCAATAAACATTGTGAAGAATAAGATACAATTAAATAACTGATATCGGCCGAGTTATTTTTAGCTCTTGAAAAAGTTGGTCCGCCCTATTTTCTGTTGGCCGTAAAAATGCAAATTATCTGTCTACGCCGCAGACTCCCACACAGGGAGCGGGAGCTAATCAGCCCTACCCTGCAGTAAAACTAACCTGAAACTATCAGCCTTGATTTCTCACTCTCTGTCACACACACACACACACACACACACACACACACACACACACACACACACACCCACACACACAGACATACGCAAGGAGATCCAGTTGGCTGCATCAGAGCCAAAATAATCCCGATTATTGCACATCTGTCATATCGCCGTCTAAAATATTGATAAAACTCAAAATGCCAAATATTGGACCCCTGATATATTAGTTGGATTCAGTCAAAGACAGATTTCTGTAATATTATATGGAAATAATTCATTATTTAGTTTTTGTGTTTTTTTTTAATTATTAATAATGCAATAATTCAAATAATCCAGCTGCCATTCAAAGGCAGTGACTTATGTAAAACATTTTTAAATGATTTATGGGATAAAAACAAAAACAGTTTGATTCATGATGCTTTTAAAGCAGTTTTTATGCCTGGACATTTTCGTCCATAAAGTTCACACGGGTAAAATGCATTAGAGTATAAAATATGTGAGAGAAAACGACACTGAGTTTAACCAATGTGACTTGCAAGAGGAAATATCTTTAATTAGCTGCAACAAAACAGAAGTTATCACCACTTAAAATAAAAAGAAGAGTTGGGGTTAAAGGAAAAACAAATAAAAGGACGTGAAACGTTCCTCCCTTCAGTCATTGGATTGTCTAGTCGTCAGTATTTGATTGAAATGTTGTGTTGAAATGATTTTGGGATTGTGATGTTTTGCAGGAGCTGGACAAGATAGTGGAGTATGAGCTGAAGATGGGAGGTGTCTTACTGCACCCCATCTTCGGTGGAGGCAAAGAAAAGGACAGGTAATGAAGATGGATGGATCTATCTGGTCCTCGTGCATCAGCTTCTGTGTGATCCACTGACCGAGTCTTTCTCTCCTCAGTACCACTCCCCACCTTCACTTCTCCATCAAACACCCCCACACTCTGTCCTGGGAGTACTTCAAGATGTTCCAGTGTAAAGCCCACCTGGTGATGAGGCTGATAGAGAACCGGATCAGTATGGAGTTTATGCTGCAGGTCAGGCACAACCAGGATTTCATCCCTTTTCTTCTTTTTACTTTCTGTAATATGATGTTTTTCTTTTGTTCATTTCAAGGTTTTCAACAAACTCCTGAGTTTGGCCAGCACAGCCTCGTCCCAGAAGTACCAGAGCCATATGTGGAGCCAGATGCTTCTGTCCACTCATGCCTTCCTCAAATCCATCTCCAACGTCTCGGGCAAAGACATCGGCCCCCTCATCAAACAATGGGTGTATCCTTTACTTTCACATGCAACCACTGAGAGTGAGACACAGAAAACCTGACAGAAAGATTACAGTTTCTCTCCGTGTGTCGTTACTCAGAGGGGAATAAATTCATTAAAGGGCATTAAATAAAGATAAAGCCTTAATTTGCATTAAAATGTCTTTAAAATGTTAACACATTATTTGTTGGATTTTATAATCGTAATCATAATCGTAACGCAGACGCACTGCCAGGCAATGTGTACGAAGCATCGTGGTGTTGTGCAAAAACCTTTTGGACTCGGCACACTGGGAGTCGGGATAACATGCGTAGCAAACATGCTAGCATGCCAGCAAACTCCAAGTTCTGTTCTGTCGTCTCCACCCCCAGTCCCCATTTCAGCACAGTAGCGCCGCATCTCCCGACAGTGTTTGCGTCTACGGGGGTCTCTGAACATCAGGACTAACGGCAATCGCTCAGGTCCAATCAGGAAGCTGGAAACTTATTATGTGCAACATTTGCAGTTGGGGAACTTGCCCACTTGTTAGTATGCAGCCTCACACTGAGAAGGTTGCTGGTTCGAGGCCTGGGTGGAGTTTAAACCAGAGGGGGCTGCTGGTTTAAGCTAGGGAGGCCTTTCTGTGTGAAGTCTGCACTCAAATAGCTTATGTAGTACAGAAATGGAAAAAATGAATAATTTGGGTGGGATAACCCTTTGTAATTATTGTGGTGGGTCCCCGCCCCCCAGTTTGTGTTAATGTAAGGTTGGTCCTAAATTTTATTTGAAATGACAATAAAAAGTCTTCAACTTGCGTTAAAGGAGCAACAAGCAAAAATTAATCATTTCTAGGTTGAAAGAATAGAAAATGTGTAATGTGAAGCTCTAGATGTGTAATTCCATCTGGATCGTAGCATGAAACAAGCACACTTTGTTTTCGTCTGAATACCCAACAAAATCGCTTGTTGCTCCTGTAAGTTGTAGGAATCCTGTTCATGTTCGCGTCACATTTCTTGCTTCATACAGCAGTAGGTCACAGCTACATCCGTGTCATGGCCCTTTAAAGCGTCCGTCCGTCCATCCATCCATCCATCTATCGATCGTGTCCCCAGATGTTGTGATTTGTCTGCTTTCCTTTCTTAACTATCCATGTTCAGAGAGCAAAGCGCAGTGGTGAAGTTCTTTGGCAGCTTTGCCTTCAACAGGAAGAGGAATGTGCTGGAGCTGGAGATCCGTCAGGACTACACTTCCTCTGGAACTCAGAAATACGTGGTGAGTTTAAACCCGGGGCAACGCGTAGAACATGTGAGTTCAGGGTTACATATGAGTCCATCCAGGTGTTTTATTTGACCGGTTTGGTCAGCTAAAGACCAGAAACAGAGCAGCAGGGATAAGGGTCTGTTAAAACTAGCAAGCTGCAGGTAACCGACTATTCGTACCAACACACTGCAGGGGTCATGTTACACGTCTCAGCATTTAAACTGGTTCAGAACCAGAGCTGCAGCACATCTTTGTTCAGCTATTCAGACACTGAGAAAAATAAAACTAACAATGCATGGTGACATTTTACGTGGACAACTCAGAATCTACAATAATCCAGTAAAACACAGGCTAGAACACCTCGTATGTCAGCCCTTATCATGGATAAACACCGATTTCCAAATAAGGGCGTCTGCTCGGCACGAGCAGGAGATTTAGAACATGTGGGATTTATTAGCAGCTGACTGCTGACCACCCTGCACACGACTGGCCTCTGCACGGAGGATCAATCTGGATTTTTTTTAAACTGTTCAAAATTTTGTTCGTAGGATGAAATTTTGAGCTGTTTCTATGCACGGTTGATGAACGAGGCCCTGGAGCTTGTTCATCTTCCTCACGTTGTCTCCACCGTTCATACATCCACCCCCTTTTATAACATGACATTATATTTACTTTGCATTTATCTAATCAAATGTTGCAAAGTGCTTTACGCAAAAGCTTTTTGGTCTCTGATCAAGTTTCTGGGATAGTAAATGTCTCTGGAGAGGATATCAAGCCTCCGTATGGTGAAAGGCTTTGGTGGGCTGTAGAAGCCAGCAGTAAAATGTTAAGATCATTCTGAGACATACTGGGAGCCACAGACACTAAACCTGGTTCCAGTTCTATCTGAAGACATTTCAGCCATGGATTCCCGTTTAAACCAGTATAACCAGTCTGTTGCAGTGGTCTGGGCGGGAGGAGATGCCCCAGTTCCACTTCTGGATCATGTGCTGTTATTGTATTCCCTCACATTCCTGAGGATAAGTCCAAGCCGGTGAATCCACACATGACGTGAGAGTCGTCACGCACACACGTGCTGGTGGATCCAGGCTCATGTGAGAGTTTCTCTGCAGGGTCCCATCAAGGTGACGGTACAGGAACTGGATGGTTCCTTCAACCACACCCTGCAGATAGAGGAGAACAGCCTGAAACATGACATCCCCTGCCACTCCAAGAGCAGAAGGTATGCCTCATGGCCCCACCCGCCGGTTTCACGCCCCTGGACTCGGTTAGTGGTTAAATTTTCCTCTTTTATTCCAGGAACAAGAAGAAGAAGATTCCTCTGATGAATGGAGAGGAGGTGGACATGGACCTGTCTGCTATGGAGTAAGTCTGGAGTCTCTGGACATGTGGGACACGGTGGGAAGATGCAGGAAAACCCCAGGAAACAGTTTCCTTCTTACGTCCTGGTTTTTCCCTGCAGCGCGGACTCTCCGCTCCTCTGGATCCGGATCGACCCGGACATGTCCATCCTGAGGAAGGTGGAGTTTGAGCAGGCGGACTTCATGTGGCAGTACCAGCTGCGCTATGAGAGGGACGTGGTTGCTCAGGTGGGAGATAGACGGCGGATCACATGTGCTTCGGTGTCTCCAGTAGCTTGGATGGTGACGGCTGGTCTCTTGTAGGAAGAAGCCATATCTGCTCTGGAAAAATTCCCAACTCCGGCCTCCAGACTGGCGCTGACCGACATCCTGGAGCAAGAACAGTGTTTCTACAAAGTCCGCATGCAGGCCTGCTTCTGCTTGGCCAAGGTAGGGAAGTTTCTCTCTCTCGCCTGCTGCCCGCTGTACGACAGGGACCTGGCTTTGCTTCATTGGTTTTAGAGATCCGCCCATTTTCTCACTGCTGGTGGAGCCTGAGCCGGGAAGCTCATACCTCCCTCTACTTGGCACATCTGCCAGCTCATCCAGGAGGATCCTGAGGCACTCCCAGGCCAGCTGAGAAACAAAGCAGCGATTCCCGGGTTTTTACCAGTTTCTCCTCCTGGTGGTCCATGACTTCACAACATCGCCTCATCTGGCTCCTCTGGATGTGGAGGAGCCGCCATTTTACCTGATCCTCTCACCTCTGAAGGCCCATTCATGCTCCCTGACAGACATAAATGTGGATGTCCATTCCAAACGATTCATGCATCGCTGTCTTGTGCATCTTTGGTGTTGCTTCTAAATTTCTAAAGCTTGTGCAACTTCTAATTTTTCTGTTCTCATCTTCATTTTTCTTCTACGGCTTTCCTCTTCCCATTTTGCTGCTTCTTCTTCTTTGGTTTTTTACTGCTCAAATATGCTCAACACTGCCAGCGTTGTTTCAGATGGTATTACTCCGTCATGTGCATCGAATGGCGCATGCGCAAGGAGTCTGAAAACGTACCAATTACGCACATAATTGATGCAAAAAAAGGACGAAACTGTCCATGCGTCTGCGTATCCATCATCTGCGTCGAGCATAAATGGGCCTTTAGTTTCTACAGTAAAAGTAAAATGATCAGTCCTTCTTCCTCGTTTTCAAAGTCCATTTTTAACTTGTTGTTGGGAGAAAAAACCCAGAAATGCAGCATGGATGCAACTTGCAACTTTCAGAGTACAAGTGCTGTATACTTCCTCTAGTGGTACCCTCCGGTATTGACTGTTTTGGGGGCGTTGTGCCTTTGTAGTTTACAGCAACTATGTACACAGAGCAGGTAGAATGTTTGCGTGCACGCCTGCATGCACAGTAAGTTCATCCCAGACTTATTCGGGACCACTGATACCTGGAAGCACGTTTTATAAAGTTGCATTGATGTGTGTCCAGGATGCGGTTTATGATTTACGAGAGAATAATTTTTGTCCTTGTTTGGGAATAAAACATTAAACTGATTAACTGCAGATTGTACGAACTCCGTTACTTTCTCCTCAGCAAAAGAGTTTTGTGTCCTTGGCCGACACCACTGAGCACAGGATGAATTACAACAAACTATCTCTACATCCATCCAACTGGCTCTCTGACGAGGAGGAGGGCATCCTCCACGGCCATTTCAAAGTTCATACCCAACCAGTCCTCCCAGAGTTTCCTCAGTTTAAATGACTCATCGGAGAGGGGACGCAGCCGAGTGTGGAGGAGGTTTCATGGCAGAAACGATTGTGTCCACACTGAACAATCTGCTTTTCATCTCTGTAAATGGACCAAATGTCTCCTTCCTGGCCGGCAGATATGAGGATGTGTGGCTGAAGCAGGGACAGCAGGCTGCTACTGATCCGGAGACAGAAAAAAGACTGAGATGTGTCATCAGAGCAGACCTACAGGCTAACAGATTTACCACGGAAGAAAAAAAGAACATTATGACTGCTATTTACTTTTAGACTGATATCCAGACTATTCTTAATTTTGATTAATTGTAGCCTATTTATTTTTAATTGGCACTGTCAGTGTAATGAGGGAATATTTCTAGGAATGCTTCAGTTTCAGTTTGAAGAGTACCATGGTTATGTAGTTATGTAGCCCAACTGAAGAATACACCAGAAACGACCATTATCGGTCTTGTGTTGTGGTCGTTTTTGGTCTGTTTAATAATAAACCATTCTGAAAGTGTAGAAGCCTGGTTAAACTGCGCATGCGGGTCACGTCAGGGCCATGAAAGGCGAAGCTAATGTGAACAGTGCACAAAAAATCGGATCTGACGGAGAATAGGTGCAGATGCAGAGTCCTCATCAATGAAGACGCTGCACCAGTCCACCTTAAGATCTCCCTTCCCATCCTTTCTTCACTCTGCAACACGACGCTGACATACTGGAAGTCCTCTGCTTGGGACAGGACATCATTCCCAGCCCGATGAGGACACTATCTCATCCACCACCCAATCGATTCTTCCTTTAACATATAAATCCCTGAACGGCCCACCCGACTCGCTGCAGCCCTCCGGGTTTCGTCAAACAGGCTCCTACATGTCTGGTTTAAACTCCTTCGAAGCCTCTTATTTACTTTGGCTCTTACCACTAACTGTCTTGATGCTTTTATGTTTTTTGAAGTTTTATTTGATTGTTTTTGGTCATTTTATAGTTTTTTTGTTTTTGGCTTGATGCAGTCTATTTATAGTTGTTTTTAAATGATTTGTTGTTTTATTGCTGGTTGTTGTGTTTAAAGTGCTCTACAACTAGATTGGATTGGATTGGAAAGTGTACATTGGGCGTATATGGTGTATCAGGAATCCTCCAGGACCTTCATGTTTTAGATTTTAGATGCTTCTCAGCTGATTCAGAGATGAGAGGATTAGTAGAGCTGGATAGATGGTGGGGGTCTTCATTTTACTTCAGTTACAATAAAGGATGTGTGAAATAAGTTCAAATATTACTTCCTCATTCTTCTCTGAGTTGCAGTAAAAAAATTCTCCTTTTTTTCACTAAATATTTAGTATGTTGAGTGTAAACATGGAGGCCACCCATCAGTTAAACTGCTGCAGCTCTGAGACGCAGTGGGCTGATTTATCCTGCTCTGTGGCTGCAGGAAACTCTATTCTCTGGATTTGGTCTGCTCCAGCTTCACCCCACTGGATTTCCGCCCCCCAGGTCCCACCTGAACCAATATTTTCCCAGCACGATGAACCGAGTGGCTGTCATTGAGTTACTGTGTTTGGCTGCGGGCTCCTTCATAATGGCCCGTAGAGTGGCCACAGAGTGAAGTACGGCACACTTTCATCCTGTCAACTCCCTGCTCTCTGATTGGTCCAGCACTTTTTGGTTGCATGTTATTGAAAAATTAATGCACATTAAAAACAGCAGAGATCCTGATTCATGTGAAAAGCAGTCCAGTGTGGATGCCCCCCGGTATTTATCCAACCCAATGACAACATCCTGCATGGGTGACCTTTGGCCCCACATGACCACATTAACATAAATTCCCTTATATCCTGCCGGAGCCCGGAGAGCTGCAGAGCCTCTGGAAACCTCATGTGCTTCTCGTGTGTACAGTTGCTGTATATTTTGTAGGCCACAAAAACGAAAGCGAACAGAAAGACCATTGTTACACAAGCGCCCACATTCCTGACTCATCATGTGACTTCTGCACAGACTTTCTCAAATTCCCACCATAACTAGCCAATCCATCCGATTCCTCCTCATCCTCCACCCCCCTGTGCTGATGGAGGCCTGCTGACTTTTCTCATGGTGCTTTCCTGTTTGCAGATAGCTAACTCCATGGTGAGCACATGGCAGGGTCCGCCAGCCATGAAGTCGCTGTTCACCAGGATGTTCTGCTGTAAGAGCTGCCCCAACATTGTCAAGACCAACAACTTCATCAACTTTCAGAGCTACTTCCTGCAGAAGGTACACACTCTCCGTCCCTTCTGGATGATGGGAAAATTGTGACTAAAAACAGAACCTCATCAATTCGTTTTATTCCCAGTAGAACATAAGCACAATATCAGATGATAAAACTGAGACATTTGAACATTTCATGGAAAATACACTCGTTGTGAGTCTGATAGCAGCATCGCATCTGTAAAATATTAAAGCTGCTACCGACCGCTATTTTAATGTTTTCATTGACTCTTTAACCCAGTATGAGGGGTGTTTGTGTCCTGTTCATTCTGGACTGTAAACATTAAAATTATGATGGACATGTTTCCGTGTTGATGTGAATAACAATGAAAGCCTGTTTCATACAGCTGGTAAAACCATATTATTTACAACTCGGTTTACCAGTTATTACACATAAAATAAGAAATAATATTCTGTTCTCAGCTGAAAAGCATAGTATCATAGGGCTCTGTATACTAATCATTCCCAGAGATGCCAGTAACGCGTTTCAATGTCCTACTACGTAATCAAATTAGCATTTCTCATTTTCACTATTATGCATTACTTTAAAAAAACTTTAATCAACTAAAGAGTTCCCTTACCTCTCGATATGACTCGTGTTAGAAATCAATCGGAATGCGCTACAACGGACGAGGACGAAGACTCTTTATTTAACTCAACAAATCCTCTCATTCACAGGGATTTTATAAACTCGTAAGTATGCAGTTGCCTTTCTACGCTGAAACTTGACCTTTTTGAATGAAAATCGATACAAACACGAATTATTCACTGCACATGACTTTACAAAAAAATGTGACAGAAACTTATTGCCCTGGTGCATGATGGGAGGTCCGCCTCGTCCACTTCCCTCATCAGAACTTTTTCCAAACCAGTAATAAGACAGAATTTTTTTTACTTAGTCCGTTACGCATGTATATGATGGTTGGGCAGAAACACGAGTTGAATGATTAACAAAGACGGACTCTATGTTCATTAGGGGTGTCATGATTCTCCCAATCTTTAATTCTATGATTGGAATGGAAAACAACGAAAAACAAACACAATAACAATAATAACAAAAATAAGGCCATCTAGTGGCTCTTTTTGGGTTCAGGAATAGGCCTACTCATAATACCTCATACCCTTTCAGAAGCAACGTAATCCACTTTAAGCTGGTTGATCAGGAAAGATTCACACCAGCAGACCTAAGGAGTTTGTCATCATGTCTGTGTTTCAGACGATGCCTGTTGCCATGGCGTTACTCCGAGATGTGCAGAACCTCTGTCCCAAAGATGTCTTAAACTTCATACTCGACCTCATCAAGTATAATGACAACCGCAAAAACAAGGTAAAGGCATTAAAACGCCTTTGATTATTTTATTTTGTTTCGTTTTGCTTTATTACTCTCATTTTGTATTGTTTGATATTTTTAATTA
The DNA here is from genome assembly GCA_036024015.1 of Craterocephalus amniculus. Lineage (NCBI taxonomy): Eukaryota > Metazoa > Chordata > Actinopteri > Atheriniformes > Atherinidae > Craterocephalus > Craterocephalus amniculus. The sequence goes on along the minus strand of JAVQJG010088378.1, from coordinate 2,083 downwards.
CTTAATTTTGTTTTGTATCTTATTGTTTTATTTAGTTGTGTGTTTAGTCTGTTTTATTTATTTTATTTTTTACTATATTGTTATATTATTTAGTTTTCTATTTTATTTTCATTTTCATTCATTCAATTTCAGTTTTTTTGCTTTATTTTTCCTTTTTGTTTGGTTTGATTTTGATTCATTTCAGTTTTATTTTGCTTTGTAACTTTCTTATATTTTATTTAGTCTTCTGCTATGTATTTATCCCAGTTAATTTTTGTAGATTTTAGTTAGTAGCTTCTGACTGAAAATTGGCTCAATTTAATCAAAGCTGAGAGATAAGGCATTAATTCTCCTGCTCCACTTTTCGGTCAGTTTTCAGACAACTACTACCGAGCAGATCTGATCGAGGCGCTGACCAACTCTCTGACTCCAGCCATCAGCATCAACAACGAGGTGCGGACAGTGGACAATCTCAACGGCGACGTCCGCCTCATTCTCGAGGAGATCACACGATTCCTGAACATGGAAAAGCTGCTGCCGAGCTTCAGAAACACCATCACAGTCAGGTAGAGCACACACGGGACTGGTCTTCATCGTCCTTCCTTCAGGAACATCTTGTCTCAGAAAACTGGTGTGTCAAACGCAGTCCTCTGTTTACATCATAAATTAACCTAATGAGCGAAGATCGGGTTTGTTTTAACGTAATGTGGTAAAAAAAAATCACTTGTTTCTTCTGGACAAGTTTATTCTCACTATGGTCTTTGAAAACTTGTTGTTGGTTAGATCCTCATGTCCAAAAGGTCCCTGAAGGCAACATAAACCTGATTTTCCAGCTTGTCGTCTGTCAGTTTAGTGCATCTGTGTGCAGCATCTGGAACATGTCCTCTCTCTCCAGTTGTCTCAGAGCCATTCGCCAGCTTCAGAAGAACGGTCACATCCCCAGCGACCCGTCACTTTTCAAGTCTTACGCGGAGTACGGACACTTTGTGGACGTTCGGATCTCTGCTCTGGAAGCTTTGGTTGACTACACCAGAGGTACGACGTGATTCTGCCGAGAGGATGCCGTGTTCGAGGACACGTCTGCTTTCATGGTTGTTGAGTTGGGCTTCAGGTTTGCTTCATGCTGTATTATTGTTTGTTCTGCTGCAGTTGAACAGAGCTCAGCGGAGCTGCAGTGGCTGCTGTCCATGGTCCAGAGTGACCCGGTCCACTATGTCAGGTCAGATCCGCCACACACACACAGGCACATAGAGCCAGTTTTTGTCATCTACAGCCCTGATTCCAAATAAGGTGTGTAAAATTTACATAAAAACATCTGGGGCCTCATTTATCAACCATGCGTAGAAAAGGTTCTAAATTTGTGCATAGGACTAAAATTTAGAGTGTGCGTGAGTACAAAATAATCCGGATTTATCAACCGTGCGTAGGCCAGTCGTAGCACGGTGGTAAGCAATCATTGATAAATCCCCCTGCCTGCTTGTGCCCGAGCATGTTCATTTGCATGCAGAAGCGCCCCATTTAACCATATGGAGACACTTCCTTGTAGAGTTCATCGTTTCTCCTCTGAGTGGTGGAGAGAAAGAAAGGAGGAATTTCTGCCGACGATCTCAGTAAAAAAAATCCATAAAAATAACACAAGAGGGGATCTTTGTCAGTTTATTTTTTAAAAAAGGAAGAAAATGCTTTATCGCCCCATTTAAGGATTGAAATAAGATTTAAACATTTGGAGCATCATCATGAAGGTCCTAGCATCCTGGCAGTTCTGGAACTGGGGTGTAAAAATGTTATTTACATTAAACAGCAGTACATTTCGTCCAGTCTCCTCCCTCAGTCTCCTCCGGCGTTACATTCCTGCCCACGTTAATTTTCTGGATCCATGACCAGTGCTCATCCAGATGATCACTGGATCCACTGATGAAACCGGCTTAACGTTCTCTCTGTGTTGGTCTCATGCGTCATCGCTGAGGCAGCTTACAAACCTCTGAGGTTACATCTGTTATCCCGTTTCCACCAGAGAAGAACTGGTGCTGGAGCCAGAGCTGCTGCTTCCACAGAACCGATTTGTTTCCCACTGAAAGATCCGGCCGGTGCTGCGTCATTATGT